>JABXWE010024340.1:0-19710 GCA_014611495.1 Limonius californicus | reverse complement strand
CACAACAAGATATTATAAAAGGTGACATGACTTACCTATAAATGGAATTCAGGCCCAGTTTCTAGGATTTTAATTCATTAATCACCATAAATGAAATTAATTGAAGCTGTCCGGAAGGATTATTTCTTTGTAGCAGTTTGGAGATCTGATATGGTTTATAAAAAAAGAACTTTGAGAAGTGCTGTTTGTGTACCTGAATTCAAATTATGTGATATAAGTGGCGTCAGAAATACATTAACAACTTTATAATTAATTTATATGTTTAAATTTGATTTTTAAAATTAATCTTAAAATCAAAGTTACTTGCTTGCAAAATTCTGGTATATAAATATTGTATCTATAGAGATTTTATTGATTAAAAAATGTTTATAAAAATAAAAAGAAGAACGAACGTAAAATTTTTGATGCTTTGGTAAAATATATCGTTAAATTAGTTTTAAAACGTAATTGCTCATAAATAATAAAATTCTTAATGTCATATGACTAAGTGTTTGTATAACTACGTAAATAAACTACATACCTTTGAAGATCTATCCTTGAAATAAGTATCCAGTAGTGAGGTTTTTCCTGAGACTTCGGGGACTGCTTTCCTGGGGTGCGTTTATGCAAAACTACGATTGTTTTACTCCTAGAACTTCCAAGTAAGTCAAGCGAATTACCAATAAGTTACAATTTTAATAATAACAATAAGAAGGATATGTACACGTACCTGTGAACTTCAATTGATACCTTTTGCGAATGATTTAAAAGTGTTTTGGTTTACATAGAAAAACTTTTCATTTAGCACAGCTGATTGTAAATGCATGAGAACAAGATATTTTAAGAAATTCATTTTAACCTATGTAGGTCATGCGCAGTAAGTAATTTAGCCCAATCAGAACCGACTAACTGAGGTGATTTTTATGCTGTACCGAGCTAACGACCGTGGTATTAAATTGGTATATATTGAATAAACTTATATCGGCTATTTCATATTTAGCCTGGCGCCCAACGATATTAAAAAATTGTATTTTACAACATCTAAAATTACATATTAAGTGTCATGTTATAAAAAGAAAATTGTTTAAACAAAATTAATTTATAATTCATTTATTTATCAATAATCAGTCACTATCATTCATCTCAATATATATATATATTGCCATGATATTTATATTAAATTAATGTAATTATTATTAACTAATTGTTATATGTCTTTACCATGCCTTAAACTATACTAAAATACCTTCGGAAGGACTGTTATATATTAAAAAGGATATTTATTGGTACTAAAATCCATATTTTAACCTGAAACATAGCCTAGATAGATTAATAATGTCGTAAATTATTACAATTAATGAAAAATTAAAGTTAAAACTGTATTTGTAAACCTGTTATATGTAAAAAAGTGTTTTCGATCCTTCAAACGATGTTTCGTATTATGGAATGTGAACTCTATGTGAGCTTTTACAGTGTATGGCTTTTTGAAATCCTGTTGTGTGACTAAATATTCATTGTAGACGATGATGTGGGTCTTTTTGGGCTGTACCAGAGCCCTAAAACTCAAAGATTACAGTTATATTAAGTTTATCGTTGTAAAGTAGATTATTTTGGTTTAAAAGGTTGAATGTTAGCCAAATTAGTTTGATGTAATATCTAGGAAAGGCATTTATTAGGTTTCTTTGTTGAATTATGTTGTTTATTTAATGATAATTGTGTTTGCATATAAATTTTGAAAATTATAGGTTAGATCTGGAATTTTGTTAATTATGTTGTGTATAATTCTTTTGTAAGTTGTTATTGTGTTACAAAACTTGTGTTATAATCTTAGGAATCTTTTGTAAGTTGTTATTGTGTTACAAAACTTGTGTTATAATCTTAGGATTGTGTACTAGTTAATTTTATTGTGTTTTCATGTTAATTTGCGAATATTAACAATATTTTAATGTGTAAAATTTTTCATCTCAAATATGGGATTGTTGGGTATCAAAATTTGTTAAAAATTCATAGAAAACGATTATGAAATTAGTTTTTTGGTATTGTTATTCATAAGGTTAATATTTATTATTTAAATTTTAATTATCAGATGTTCTAGAATATTCCCTAGATTTTGTTTCAAATCCTGTATTTTCATTGGCTGATGACAGCTTTCATCTTGTGATTTTGTTAAAAAAATTGAAATCAGTTCCTATTTGGCCATCGAACAAAGCGCACGTAATTCCAATTAGCGCTCATTTTAATTTTATTGTAAAAGTAGGCGTGACCTTGTTAAAAATTAAGTTTGGTTATGTAACCTTTGTTTACAAAAACTTAAATAATTAGTAAATGTTAATTGTGATAAGAATTTGTGTTTTAATAATAATAAAAGAAGTTACCTTAATTAAATTAATCGAAGTGTGTTTCCTCTATGGAGTTTTACTGCTAAGAAAAATAAATAAAATTATTATCTTCTATCAACTTATTAAAAAAAATAATAATCCAATGGTATTAAAAAGAATTAAAGAACTTACCTTAATAAATTCGAACATTCAAGTGAACACCATATGCAACACCGGACCTGAAATCACCAAAGAAGAAGTGATAGCCGCAATAAGAGGATTAAAGGACGGGAAGGCCACGGGACCAGACAACTTTCATGCAGAATTCCTAAAAATCATGGAGAGTGACGAAATCAAGTGGCTCACTGCAATGTTTAATAACATATATGAAACAGGAATAATCCCACCTGAATGGCTTAAATCCACATTCATAACTCTACCAAAAAAATCAAATGCAAAAAAATGTGAAGACTATAGAATTATCAGTCTAATGAGTCATCTTCTCAAAACATTTCTAAAGATGATACATAGGAGGATATACAAAAAATGCGAAGCACAACTAACTCGCACACAATTTGGCTTTCGCGACTCACTAGGTACAAGAGACGCTCTTTTCGCTATTCAAGTCCTCTTCCAACGCTGCAGGGATGTGAACTGCGACATATATGTGTGTTTTGTTGACTATCAGAAGGCTTTCGATAGGGTCAAACATGACGATTTAATATCAATCTTAAAAACAGTTGGTCTTGATGAAAAAGATCTACGTATCATTAACAACATCTATTATAACCAATCAGCAGCTATCAAGATAGATAATCAACTGACTGAGGAGATCAAAATAGAAAGAGGTGTGAGACAAGGCTGTGTGCTGTCCCCGCTACTTTTTAACATCTACTCCGAATACATTATGAAACTAGCCTTAGATGATATTGATGAGGGAATACTGATAAACGGAGAACGTCTGAATAACATCAGGTACGCAGACGACACAATTATATTTTCAGATAGCCTAGAGGGTCTACAAATGCTAATATCACGTGTCGCAGAATCAAGCCAAAACTATGGTCTGAACTTTAACATACAAAAAACTAAATATATGGTCATCAGCAAGAACCTAGTACCACCGGGACGTCTAATAGTTAACCAACTACAGATAACAAGAGTCGAGAAATACACGTACCTGGGGACAAGTTTAAACGAACATTGGGACCACTCAGCTGAAATAAAGCAGAGAATTGAGAAAGCCAGGGCAGCGTTCATGAGAATGAGCATAATATTTAAGAGCCACGACCTCCCGTTACAAATAAAAATTCGTTTACTGCGCTGCTACGTATTCACGGTTCTCCTCTATGGAGTGGAATCTTGGACGTTGACCGAGGCATCTACCAAGAAGCTGGAGGCGTTTGAAATGTGGTGCTATAGACGCATCCTGAAAATCCCATGGGTCGACCGGATTACAAATAAAGAAGTACTGCGTAGAATGCAGAAAGACTGTGAAATACTTATCACTGTAAAGCAACGCAAAATGGAATACCTGGGCCACATAATGCGTAATGGACACCGATATGGCCTACTACAACTCATTCTGCAGGGAAAAGTGTACGGAAGGCGAGGGCCAGGACGAAGGAGAATATCGTGGCTGCAGAATCTAAGAAAATGGTTTTCTCTAACAACAACACAACTCTTTCGAACAGCAGCCAATAAAGCTAGGATAGCCATGCTAATAGCCAACATCCGAAACGGATAGGCACTGCAAGAAGAAGAAACTATAATTATTAATTAAAATTCCTTGAATTGATATAAATTTGGTAAAAATTATAAGCGACAAAATGGCCTAAAAAAGCACCCCCTGAACGTTTAACAGACAAATATTTAGTAACTGGCCTTGTTTTATGAAGTTTTAGGAAAATGTGTAGCAAATTAAATTTTACACAATCATTTATCGAAAAACATTCCACGATTATTAAGTGCAAAATTGCATACATTATATCAACTGCAGAAAGGGATATGGGACCTTCGATGCAAATGTAATTATAATTAAAGAAGAAATCATATTAAAGAAAGTACAACATACCAATTGGTTATTCGGTTTATATTCCATCCCTGTAGCTCGAAAATTTGATGGGCAACGATCCAGCATAAACCAATAATGAGGTGTGTCACCACCATAGAACAGATCGTTCTAGTTGCATTTACAACGTTGTTACCCTCAACCAACAAGAGCTTAACCTAAAAATTACAAATGGCTGTTCTTATTATATTAAAATATTCAATTAAATTTAATGATATAAAAGGGGCATTTACCTTAGTAATTATTGGAAAGGATGCACACACTAAACTTGCGACTGTAACTGACAGTGGATGCTACTTTATTTAAGAGTATGACCGTTGCCAATGTTGTGCAAATTCGAATGGCTTAAGAAAGAAAACCCAGGGGATACAGCGCATGTCTTATGCCGTCCAACAGTCCAACCCTTAATAGTTTATGTTGTGGTCTGTTTCATATTCATGTTGTAATATTTATTTATTTTTTATTTATATAATAGAAAAATTATCGCTTATCAGCATGTTAAATTTTGCTGTTAAACTCACAATACTAAATAATCACAATGGAATTGCTAATTTCTTATTTTACTTATCCTATTCATAATATTTAAAGTAAATTCGGTTCTACTTGAAAGGCCGACAACGTAAGTACCTATGACTAATATATAAGGAGTCTAGCAAATTCTTGTATACTTCTAAATTGTTTTTTGTTTTGGGTTGTGGATTTATTTGAATAAATGCCACAAGAATTTAACGGTCACCTTTTATTTAAGAAACAATTATCTCCATAGTTAGCATTATGGTAGCTAAGAAGGTTGTATTTTTACTAGTTCGCTAGTGTGGAATCGAGGATTGTCCAAAAGAACCAAGAATGATGAAGAAAGAGGAGCAAAAATTATCTTAGAGTTTAGACGATAGTTTAAATAAACATAAACAGATAATATGATTTATTGTATTATGGGTCCATGAACTATATTTACGTTTTTGTTACTATTTTGTTACTCATTTCAGTAAGTACGTAATTGAAAAATGCGAAATAAACAATAATAATATTACATTTAGATTCAAGTTGCAAATAATTTTCTTACCAATTACAATAAGATATTCGGTCAGTAGTTAAAATGACGAGTATTTTTAAATCCAATTGCAATATACGAGGAGGGTTCAAATATGACCCAGAACTTGGATGTAACTTTTTATTTAACTGCAATAAGTATATAATTTTTACACTGTTTCTCCACGTATTCACCCTCTAAGTCTATGCACTTTTGCGATCGTTGTGGGAGTTTCATAATGCCACTTTTATAGAAGGTTTTTGGTTGGGTCCGAAGCCACTCGTGCACTAACTCGGCAACATCATTATCGTCTTTACATTTTGAGCCACCCAATGCCTCTTTCAGCGGTCCAAAGAGATGGAAATCACTTGGTGATAAATCCGGACTATAAGGTGGATGTGGAAGAATCTCCCAATGCATTTTTCGAAGACATTTGTAGTCTATTGGGCAGTATCAGGTCGGGCGTTATCGTGCATGAAAATGACTCTCTTGATTGAACGGTTTCTTATTTTGAACGCAATGGAGGCATAACTTTTTGAGTGAGCAAGTCAGGATAATAGGGGGCATTAATAGTACGTCGTTCGCTCAAAACATCGGTTAAGAGAACACCCTCACTATCCCAAAAGACGGTAGCCATTACTTTACCGGCTGAAGGCACAACCTTCACTTTTTTCGATTTTGGGAAGTTTGAATGGCGCCACTCTAGACTTGATCTTTTTGCTTCTGGCGTAAGATAGTGAACCCAGGTTTCGTCGCAGGTGAGTAAGGAATTTAAAAATGCATCACATTCATCTTGGTATCGCCTGAGAAGCTCAGTAGAGCTTCAACGCGTCGCTGTTTTTGTTCCATAGTCAGCAATCTGGGTACCCATCTTGCGCAAACTTTTCGGTAATGCAGATGTTTATAGATGATTTCCTCGACGCTATCAACACTAATTTGTAATGTTTGTGACATTTCACGGACAGAAACTCTTCTATTGGCAAGAATAAGGTCGTTTATCAGGTCAATGTTGGTTTGTGTTATCGAAGTTTTCGGTCGTCTCGCGTGCGGCAAATTTTCGACCGTTGTACGGCCCTTCTTAAACGTTTTACACCATTAAAACACCTGGGTTTTCGATAAGGTGGATTCCCCATATTGTGCTTGAATTCTTTGCAAAATATCACTTGATTTGGCACCCTCATTCACAAGAAATCCAACTATTATGTGTTGCGCAACGGAAACATGAACTGCCTGCTCTGTCATGTTGACGGTTACTAAAAAGAAAACAATTGAAGTGGCTGTGACATTATAGATTCTAGATATCCCATTGCAAGAATGTTAAGAAGAAATTGCGGCTAGGACCATTCGTTTGGTTCTAAGAATAAAATTCCGGGTCATATTTGAACCCTCCTCGTAGTTATTCACAACAGTATGAGCAATTATAATTAACTCGCTATGATTATCTTCTAATAGGAATTTACAAGTATCTTCTTGTTAACTTGCAACACCTGTTATAGAGCATGTAACGGATAACCAACCACTATAGGTCGCTTTAAAGCTGTGCGCTATAATGTGCACTTAAAAGTTAGTCAGAAGTCAACCTCTTTGGTTGCGATAAAGTAAACTATTTAGAATAACTAGTTCTCACGTTTAAGTTGAACGTAATGGATACTGTAGTTTGGTAACTACTATGGATGAACAAAGGACGCCTTTAAGTTATCCCGGATAGATCATCACTCAAGGTTAAGAAATGATCACGTTGTGGACAGTCAGGATTAACTTTGGTTATGTGGGTTCGTATTTTTGGTTTCTCTGCGATTCTTAGTCTTTTAAACGCAAAAATTACGTCATACATATAATAAGGATATATTAATATATCACGCTTTAGTCGCAACTTAATAAATATAGTAGTACTACTTTCTAGTAAAACTAATAAAAAGGGCGTATGGGAACCATAAACCTTGCTTTTACGTACTTTACAATAGGATTGGTTTCTATCAGACACTGTAAAAATATGTAACGAGAAATATTATGCGAAGAGCACATAAAGATGATATAATGTACCTAAAGTTATTCAAAGCAACGGGATTTTTGCCTTGCAGTTTTTTCGCCGCAGTTCCATTTCACTAGATTTGCTTTTCCTGTTTTATCAAGAAAAATGGATTATCTTTGGAAATCGTTAATGTTTCCCGTTGTGATTTACAAGATGTGTTAGCGTCGTTCTCGATGTTTGGCATTTAAATTATGGAGAGCGAGTGTTGAAATAAATATTTTATACATACATGCAGGAAATGCGAGTCACATCCTTGTAACATGACTTCATTGCCAGGTTTACAACCTTACGCACATCATCAGGTCATTCTGTTCTTTAATTAAGCATGACGTTGTTGTTGCTTCTCGCAACTGCTACTTGTAATATTGGACCCGGTAAAATTGGTACTAAAACAGTTCCACGTTATACTGTTTTAAAAAGGCAATTCTATTTGTTAAGGGGAGATTAACAATTGAAATTAGAGCTTTTGAATTATTAAGAGATTGAAAAATCGTCCTGCTTGCTATTAATTATACCCTAAAATATACGTTTTTTAGGTTAGCTTCGGTTTCCCTAATTCAAGGCAAAAACGTGTTGAACGATGGATAGGATTTAAAGCCCACCGGAGATTAGAAATGAATATTGTAAAACTTTTACAAAAATCCGCTGAAGATTAAATTTTTAAAGTGGACTGTAATTTGTTATAAAATATCGTCGCATACGTTATCGGAATTAGCGTACATGTCTGCTAATCCAAAGCTCATGTAATACTGATATATGGTTATGGGCTATATATGACAGTCCATCATTACCCGTAACACTCTATATTTGCTTCTCATTATATTACAGCCACATTTAGTATATATTTTTCATGAATATGCATATTATTGACATAACAGCGGTCGATATTCATGACTAACTGAATCCTATAACGCAGAGGTCGTTTATGTCAGCGATATATTTTCAAGATAAAGCAAGAACATATTTATAAACTTTCAAATATTACCGTTTTCCTTCATAATAGCTCCTGCTGACACCTACATAGTAAACAACACTTTCTTTAAACCGCCATTTTGTATTTCAGTGATAATAGTCCTTCTCCATGATTTGTCAACAGCACTAGTGAACAGTTCAACCGCAGTAATTGTCACTGCGCTAAGCTATTCATTCCTTATTGGATCACTTCAGAATACCTTTTCCTTAAAACCCGAACTCCCTGAATTGGTGATGCAGAAAGCAGGTGCGAAAAACCTCTAGTTATAATGTTTTCCTCAAAATATATTTTTATGTCCTATCCTGCGGTGTAAATATAGCGCGTGCTAGAAGATAAGGTTATATAAAACCTCCCAAAAATGATGGAAACTACTTAGAAACAACGTAAAAATTACTGATGGTATATCACCAAAGCGACCGTTATTCATAGAAATGTATCTGACACAGATATGTGTTCAGCAAATTGTTCTTATTATACATGATCCCTTTTATTTGAATTTACACTTTTATTACTAGTTTTACATTATACTACAGTGTATTTACGGTAAGGCAAAACAGCCAAAGTTAAATTATGGCATGAAACTAGTACAAACAGAAAAAGGGTCAATGAATTAGCCTTGAGCTTCCATACGTTATACCCCTTTCTGTAAAGTAATGTGGGTTATAAAAACATTTCATATTAAAAACCTTTAGTCCTGCGACCAGCGTCCCTCAAACTTCTGTTATGTATCTCCTCTTCGATAAATTTAAAACTTTACTCCAATTTTCAAGGCTGAATAACGCCAATATGGCCATTCATATTTTTTTTTATTATGACTCCATTTGTCTACAGTCTGACCTACAGGTCAATAAGTAGTATATAATGTTTACAGGTAATATGACAGTGTAAACTGGCTTACAAAGACTTGCGGTGGAGGATTCCATTGAACCCTCACCATATAAGTACATTCTTATCTGAGGAAAGAATGGTAAGGATTTAGGGTGAATATGCTAGAATATAACTATACAAGATTTAGTCAAAGCGTGTCGGTAGGTCTGATGGTTTGAACTTTTTCAGTCTTCTAGGTTCTTCGTCTTCCAACATTAGGGTGTGTACAAGTTCATTTGGATGAACACTTAGTCTGTCTTTGTACTTTTTGGCGTAGTTTTGAATTTCACTTTTCACTGTTTGAAAGCACAGATCACTAAGTAAGACTCTATTGGGTACATACCACGGAGCATTAACAATAGCACGGAGCACTTTAGTTTGGAAACGTTCTAAGATGTCAACATTGGACTTGCATGTAGTTCCCCATAGTGATATTCCATAAGTCCATATGAGTTTAAGGGCGCCTTTATATACTAGGAGTTTGTTACTCAGTGATAGCTTCGAGCGTCTACCTATTAGCTAGTATAGTTTATTTAGTTGAGACCCAGTTGTTTATGCTTTGTTGAAGATATGGTTTCCCCATGTCAGCCTGCGGTCTAAATGAAGACCAAGGTACTTGGCAGATTCAGCGTGCTTAATTTGTTGGCTGTTGAGCGTTACTGTTGGACAGTTTCTCCTCTTCATCGTGAAAGTTATGTGCTGCGATTTCGTTTCATTTACTTGTATTCTCCATTGCTGTATTTTGTTAAGGTGTGCTTGTAAATATCTGGACGCTTCTTCGGGTCGTATATGTGATGCTAGCACTGCTGTCATCAGCAAAAGTGGCTGTTATGGTTCGCCTAGATGTCGGAAAATCGGCTGTGTACAGCAGATAATGTATGGGTCCCAAAACACTGCCTTGCGGGATTCCGGAATGGATAGGGTGGAGGTCAGTAGTTGCATCTTTATATTTAACGAAGAATTTTCCATCAGCCAAGTAGGATTTGAGGATGATTGTAAAGTAAATCCAAAGTGGCAAACACGTAAAAACTTGTCTGGCGTGTGATAACAACAACAGACTGAATAGAAATTACTGACCTACCTAATAGTATTGGTTTGTGGCAGGTGATAAGAAATTTTTTTGCACTTCTATCTTACTCTCCTTTGCATAACATGTCTTTGAACTCAAATTTTTGTTATTATCCTGCGGTACTCAAACAATTTTGGGTCAAATTTTTAATTATTATTTTCTCATATTTTAAGGGTCGCATTGCCAAAGAAATGTTTTTTCTAGTTTGTATATATTGTAATCTACCATCGGATTTAATATTTGTAGCTATTTCTGATACACCCTGTATAGAGAGCGTTCTTGAAAGCTTACTGGAAATTTAATATAAGCAAATACTATACCTATACGGTTCTGCATTATTTATTTTTCAACATTCAGTTCAACAGAACAGAATACTAATTTTATTGATGTTATTTCGTCGGGCTTAGACCGTGTCGTCGTAGGATTGATAGATGCTGACGTTTCGCTAGCCGTTGTAGCTAACATTATCAAAGCGTAATCAGTGCTAGACCAATAGATTAGGAATTTATAGTTAGCCATGACTAACTTAATGGCAGAGTCTTGGTCAGTGTCATTAATTTCTATCGACTAGTGCCTATCGGTTGGTTACATCCACGCTTGTTGCCTACGGTGGTGCGTATTCCCCTGCAGTAATTGATTGTGCATGTTGTTTTAGAGCACTTTTTCAAGGGTTACGTGTCACAAGGCTCTCTCCTCGGTTGACGTTTTGTAGATGTTTTTCTATTTCTATAGCTTCCTTTGTGAGGCTTTGGTCCCAGTGTTGACCCCGATACGATAACTTCTGTTACCTTAAAGTTTATCTTGTGGCGTGCGGATTAAACACTGTGTTGATTTTGCCTGTACAAGCTTATTTAAAATTTTGGTACCTGATGCTTGCGAACGCTAATCAGTTTAATGAACCTATCCGCTTCGTTGTATCTAACCCTACTATTTCACATATATGTATTTTCTTGTATATGCCCAGATTTGTTTTTGTTGTAAACTTCAAAAAAATCACATTATGAGCATTCAAACAAATAACTAAGTGTATGTTACAAAGCACAGTATAATATTTATTTACCTAACCTCAAATGTTTTTTAATAATTATGATAACCACAATCAATGCTACAGTTAAGCATTTCATCGTGCATGGCGCCCCCTTCATCTTACTAGGTTACACGTTTTCAGAAACTACTGAATTGAAATACGTTTATTCACAAAAAGATATTACATTTTATATATATATTAGTTGTTAATGATGTCCTGTGTGGGTGGGCCTAAAAAGTGTTTCATTTATACAGAACTAGACACTCTGTATATAGCATTGATGTAACGCGCATTTCTCAAGCAGAAGAATTCTAATTTGCAAAACCAGTCTTCTGTAGTAATGTTTGATTTTATCTAAAATGCTTCCAGAAATTGCTTTTTTGCTTCAATTATTAGTGGTCGGAGACATGGGCTGCGCTCTACGTTTGGTTTAGTCCGTTCTTGAAAAATAATAAGTGTGTGTTAAGAGGTTTAATTATCTACTTTATCTACCTAACACTTTCTGAAGTACGTAAGCAGTTAGCAACTATGAAATAAATGCAGCAATTAATATACGTAACTTTTAACTAATTACGGTAATGGCTATATTGTTGCAGTACAATATCGATCTAGCAACAATGGCTTTAACTGATCAGCTCAAACTAATCTAAAGTTTATTGTTAGGTAGAACCTGTTTCGTTAGTAATACCACTAGACGGTGTAAATATAACTGCTTTGTTTGTACCAAATACTATATATACAGGGTGTCTAATATAAATAGTATTCAACGAATTGTGTTAGGATTAAAAAATCGTGACGAATACGATGGCACTACTCCTGCATATATTAAATTTTTTTGATTCTACTTGAACTTTTGAGTTGATATACTATACTGGGGTCTAAAATTATAAAAAAAGCTTATCAAGAAGAAAGTAATTTTTTTTAAATGAAACCTGGTTTTCCAGTATGTATCCAATTTTTATATATTATTTGGCGTGGGATAAGTTACTATTAAATTAGCTATTTCCGAAGCCTGTTCTGCGTTTCTGTTAGCTTTTTTGAGAGATAATATTATGTTTGTAATTCATCATGATCAAATAAATTAAGGGAACTCAAGTTTTGTTCAGGGCTATTTCTACAATTACTGCCATTGTCTTCTTCTAGCATCAATTTAAATTTCTACCCATCTTTCAGATATATATTATGTCTAGCAATACTCGCTAAGGAGGCAATGCTATATGCGCTCACGCTTGCAAGGACAAATAAATTCAAATCAGGAGACCTGACCAGGTATTCTAAGTCTCACTCGCCTAGAGCGATCGGCCTACACCGTATAGGATTTTATGGCAATAAAATGCAACTTCGACCAACATTTCAAAGTAACCATCACAGACCGGGAAGTGTGGTCCTCGGGAGGACCTTCCTTCAAAAAAGGATCCCTCCAGTGGTGTACGGATGGTTCGAAGATGGAAGGAGGAGGAACTGGAGCGGGGGTCTACTGACCCGGTTGCCGCATTTCCGAACCCCTCGGTGCCGTAACTACCATCTTCCAGGCTGAGGTTTATGCCATAAACCTTTGCAGAAAGATAAGCCTAAGGAAGGGATATAAAGGTGCAACAATTGACATCCTCTCAGACAGCCAAGCAGCAACAAAGGCTTTAAAGGCCCCCATTTGTGAGTCGAAACTAGTCTGGGAGTGCCCGAGCAACCTCAAACAACTGGCAAAGAGAAACCACGTTACCTTCTGGTGGATGCCAGGGCATGAGGGCGTACCAGGCAAAGAAAAGACCGACGAACTCGCAAAACGCGGAGCATCGACGCCATTCACTGGACCTGAGCCTTGCTGTGGAATACAGAAAAGCCACATAAAATAGGCGGTCAAACTATGGGGGGAACAACAGAAATTCTCATACTGGCAAAATATTCCAGGACAACGCCAGGCAAAACAGTTCATCACTGTTTCGCAAAATAAAGCAAAACTTGCTTTGTTCCTCAGCAAGATGGAATTGAAAACCATCACTGGCGTATTCACAGGCTACACAACATTAAAATACCATCTTTTTAAGATTGGTAAAGCTGAGGACCAGAGCTGCCGCTTATGTAACGAGGTAGTGGAAACGGCAGAACACATTCTATGCGAATGCAATGCTGCCTGTCGACGCAGACAAAAAATATTCGGAGAGGAAATCATGACACCTAACGAAATAAGGGACTCGAAGTCCAGAGACATTATAAGGTTTATTAAGCAGCCTACACCTTCTCGAACAAAGAAAGGGCTCATAAGTTACAAAAGAACTATTAAGGGTCGAAGTGACGGAAGGTTTATAAAGGCCAAAGCCCTAGCATCCAATAATAATAATAATAACATTCGTTCTACAACATGTAACTGTTAGATTTAAAAATTGTTAATTAATGTACCGTAAGCATGCCAGTTTAAACGAACAATAGAAGATTACATTATTACTAAAAGATAACTGTTAGCCAATGTTAGATAAATAACTTTTGGAGATGTTATTAAATATATTGAGGCACAGTAAACTATATTTGAAAGAACAGATACCAAAAGTATACAAACAAATTTTGTTTAATATGGCAGTATAATGTGTTATTTAGGTCCTTGATATTGTATAAAATATAATTTTCACTAAATAAGGACGCAAGACGTATGCTGTTTACCCTGTGCTGCTCAAAGGAAACTGCTAAGCCGGGATTATTACTCGAAAAAGGAGGTTTTAGCCGACTATGTGGTAGTAATTGTTAGAAAATTTCCCCGAAAAGCTGCTCGATCCGCAAACAATTTACTTCAATTCATTTTGAACACTCAAACGATACACATATTCAAAAGTGAACTTATTTTAAAATAGCATACTTAGAGTCAACGATATAGGGAGTGTAGTTTAAACCTCCCGCAAGGGCAATCCATTAAGGAATGATTCCCACATTGAGAACTTCCCTTATTTTTGACTTGATGCGACGATGAGATTGTGGAATGATGTTATATGATCTAAAAATTATTTGACCGTGAAGAGTTTTCGCCTTCAAAGTACCTACTTCTTCTGCATCAAAACGAGGGTAGCACGCGAGGTAACGTTTGAACAATCAAAAATACCAGCGGCTTTCGTGTCGTTGGAAAACTTTTATTATATGTATTAAACCGAGATTATCCGACTTCCTACAATTCCAGAATAAGGGGTGTTTCAAATTTCCTATCATAGGGCTTGTTCATTAGAATCGGCAGAAACTACAGCACGGGTAAGAAGACAAGGTATCAGACAGGCAGACGACAGTAACTTCTAGGACAGCGACCAAGTGCCTCCCGGAAAAGGATGCTGAGTTATGCGCCACGGAGCCCGGGCAGGAAATGAAAGAGGCTATGTGAGATAAATGAGCCTAACGCTCTCCACAATGGCTGCCACCGCCAACTTAACTTTCATTAAAACTTTGTTATAAGATTTAAATTGTAACATCAAGGTGTAGTTAAAATTCCTGCCTGCAAACAGGCTATGGGGCTGTCTAGATCTCAAAATAAATACGCTACTGATAAGGTTAATTTGCTGCCGTGCATTTTCTTGTTATACATTCGGCCTCTCTTACACTGTACCTTCCGCGTTACCCTAAAAATTTTATAAGGAACTTAAACGTAAGCTGTTTGAATGTGCTGTAAAGGTTTGATTAAAATTTTCTTGGGTTATTCAAAAACTTAAATAAGATGGGAGATTAAAATGGATAATCTCAGAAAACTTTATCACAAAATTTTTCTGGAAAATTGTTTAGAAAGTAAATTGATCATTATACTTTCTCCTGGTAATTACAATGGCTAGGGTAGAAAATAAAAGCAAACAGTTTGTGCATAATGACTACACACTTACCCAACTTTTTTAATAAATATATCACGCTATAGTAGAATTTTAGTATTCGTAGTTTGATAAGACCTTCTAACATACCTCATGTTCTACTAAACTAGCAAAGTATTAATACGCCAGGTAACTAACAGATAATTGTGTTTAGGACGACTTCTTGATACTATTTTTGTACTCACAAGGAAATAACATTTAACTTAAGATTTTGTGCAAATAACTATTTTTCACGGTCGTCTGATTTTGGGAATAACATTAACATTTAATTTTGTTTCCGAAACACTCTGTATATCATTTTCGTAAATATTCTGTTTTAACTTCTGTTTATGCTGAATAATCATTCACAATGAAGTTCGGATAATAGAGATAAGAATTGGCTATCGCAAGCCACACATAGTATCTACTTTTTGCTGTTTGATTTAGCATCGATACATAACCATAGCTGTCCAGTAAAAAATAAATATTTGATATTTATTGTAGAAAACAGTAGGCCTAGAAAAATAATTAATTGAACTAACTAATAGATTCAACAACGTTGAAAAGCTTCTACGAGTATGTTATAATAGGTTTCCGATGATATGCAGAAAATCAGCCACTCTGTATATGCATATAAGGTGTCTCGCGTATATATATGCAGTCTTACAACTTCAAAACTAAGTATTTAAAATTTTTTAAGTCCGTTTCAGTAGCGTTTTTGGTTTTTCAGAAATTTTTTATTTTTCAACGTATACAACACAATCAACACTCGCGTAAGTTTGGTGGTTGACCTAGTGATTTCTTATGGAGCTAATTGATTTTTGCAATATCTGTTAATTAGATCCTTTCAGGCACGCTTAATTCGTCGCTGACGTTTAGATAATTACCCAATAGCAAATCATAAATATACCAAATTCGTCGATACTATACAACATATCATTTAAAAATAAACTACGTAAAAATTTTATTAACACGTCCTTATTCTTGTTCTTTGATCAATTCACATCTTTTGGGAGTGGAATTGATCAGCTTTCCTAGTTCGGAATGCAACCAATTCAGGCATGTATCAGAAACCCAATAAATTCAATTTTTGTGGATTTTAATGTAGATTTGTTGCTTGATGGTCTTTACCGCAAGCTCTTTGTTGGATTCAGCTTGGGGGGTTATATATATATATATATAAATATATATTTATATATGTATACAGCTTTCACAGGCCTCTTTAGGCCTATTGCCTTATGAATAATTTCCATCTCTCTCTGTCCTTTTTTATTTCTTTCCAGTTGTGTCCCTTTTCCTTTAATTCTTCCTTCACGGCTTCCTAGCATTTTTTTCCTCGATCTTCCCCTCTTCCTTCGCCCTTCTGGGATTTTCCACTATACCTCCTTTACTATTCTCTCCTCTGGCAATCTTTCCATGTGTTCTAGCCATTGAAGTCTTCGGGCCATAAGTACCTGCGTTATAATTGGTTCGTTACACAATTCATATATTTCTCCGTTTGGTCGTCTCTTCCATACTCTATCTATCTTCTTTCCTTCGTATATCCATATGTGCAAACTGTGTTGTGTCTTTTTTGTCATAGTCCACGTCTCACTACTGTATAGTACTGTCGGCCTCAGTATGGTTTTGTAAATACGAAGTTTTGTGTTCCGCGAGACATTCTTTGATCGTATTATGCGATTTACACTTCCCGTACATCTACTACCTTTGGCTATTCTTAAATCAATTTCTCTTTCTTCCTTGCACTTGTTGGTGATTAGTACTCCCAAATACATGTATTCTTCCACCTCTTCGAATTCCTGGACTCCCTCTTCTCCCATTTGTACTCTCAAAGCTTGGGGATAAGACCGATTATATTGGTCGTTATTAGCGATTTAGAGAGTTGTGCTCTATATCAAGGAGCATTATCGTGCTTCCCTCCGCTGAACAGGTTGCACTATTTTGTAGCGTTCACCATCCTTGAGCAGACATACAACCATATACCTTAACAGCAGTTAGAAAATTAATTCATGGATAATACATTTTGGTAAAAACTGCTTCTCAGAAAACTTCTACTATACATAAATACACGATAATGCTTCTTGTCAATGCTGGTTGAATCGTGAATAATGAGCTATAAAACCGATAGATTGGACTACCGAATTCAATCCCCAGAACTAAATTCTACAGAGAACTTGTGACAAATGAAATCCTCCATAAATCAAATTTAGTTGATGCATGCCCAGTTAGCTGTGATTTGAAATAGAAAAATTGGTAAATTCCATATCAAAAAAGTACGCTGCAAATGCAGCATTCTTACTCTGGAATTCAAAAAGTTTTAAGGGGATTCTAAACCGACGGGGCAATTAAAAATTAAATTAAACTTTTTATATCGACACAACATTAGATTCGTTACACTGTCCGTCGTGTGTCTTAGGACGTTCTACTTGAAAACTGGAAAGCAAACTGCAGCCAATGTAAAAATCACTTAACCTCACATTTTGATTATTAAAAGTAATATAACTCCGCCCTCCGACATTCAAAAATCGACCAAATTGTCTTAAATTTAACACTAGGAGCGACAAGACAATACGTCCTCTCCGTTTGAAACTTTAGCAACACTGTTTTCCATTAAAATCCAAAATTCGTTCCTCAAATTTGAAAATGCACCAATTAAAAGCTTGGTAATAGAGCCCCTTCCAAAAACACCTTATCAACTAAATCAAAAACGACTCTTACAGGCGAAATAACTAATTTTTTCTAAAAACTAGATTCATAAAAGCAATCTATGAGAAATTAGCAATATTTTGATACCAAAATTATTAAGATTTCTAACAATTTTATAAACACGTGTTCGAAATTCAAATATTAACAAAACTTTAAATTTCAGCTGTTAAACTATTAAAAACAATTAACTAGCCCCCTATTAAACTGAAATATTAACATTTACACCAGCAAAACCAGTTAATTACATAATTATTAGTAAAATATGAAATTTAACCTCGAATTAGATTAATTTTGTAAAAACTACCAATTTCACACATTAAATTGTTATTTACATAAATAAATGCGCATAAAAAACTTCCTCTCATAGAACCTCAACGATTAATATTAATTATAAATCTTAATTCTTTATATTAACATTGACATATGTAAATTCACAACATTCAAATGACAATATTTAAATTATTCACTTTTCAGAACCCCAACATTACTTTGGACACATCAATCCAGCATCAAGATGAAAAACCGAAACCACATAACTGTTCACTCACGAATTTCACTTAAAAATACCATTTTAATACAACACAGTGTAAATCGTGGAAACCATGAAAGCTCGGAATATACCTTTTTATGTTTTAAGGTTTAAATTTATAAATTAGGATAACAAATACCTCCAATGGAGCATGATTTAGTTTACAATAAGCTATTTAATCTTAATTTTAATCATAATCTGGATTATTAACAGTAAAAACAGTATCCTCTCAACATTTTCAAAACATAACGTAGGCAAAATTGATTATTTAGGGTAAACAACACAGCATTATGTATATATATATATATATATATATATATGTTGGTTTTGAGATTTCCGCAGGTGTTGTATGCTGTGAGTGGCTTCCAGGAATTCTTCCGCGTAGCAACTTCTTGGTCCTGGGACGGACCGGGGTGGCCTTGACGACGTTTCGGCAAAGTCACATTTGCCATCTTCAGGTCTTATCGGATAACTTTCTGCTGGTACTTCTTGTAATACGACTGTACCACAATCGTATTACAACAAGCACCAGTTCGTCCCAGGACCAAGAAGTTGCTAGGCGAGAAGCCAATCACAGCATATATATTGCCATGTATTTAATTTAATAGATAATTATTATCATATAATCGCCCCACGTTGGCAGCGACCAAAAAGATGCCATGTATTTTTTTAATTTAATAATAATTAATAATAAAGTAATTTTGTTGGGCGCCAAATTTGAGTTTTTGCTCAAATTAAATAAACACAAGTTATACATACTAGCATCTATATAGACTCTTAAAATCTCAAGGTAAATTGTTTCGTGGCTTCACTGATTAGATAGTCAATTATGAAACTATTAAAATACATAATCTTATAAATACAGACTTAATTTTAAACTTATCTTTTTTATTGCGTCACTCCAACCATATTGTAGACACCACCTCTTATGATTTCTGCAACATCTGCATATTTATACTGCTTGCAAGTCTCGTTGTATCGGCCGGAACTAGTTGATTCTAACGATGACAGCGTCCAGATTGCAAATTTGAAAGTTTGCGAAACAAAACCACTGAATTACTATAATCGTTCAGTTAAATGTTCGAATTTGTTAAGGTAAGTTCCTTAATTGTTTTTAACACCACAGGATTATTATTTTTAATAAGTGAATGAAAGATTTTAGTTTTATTTCCTTTTCTCTTTCAGAAAAATTCCACAAAAGAAACACACTTCAATTAAAAATTTAATTTGGTAAATTCTTTTATTATTAATCACTATAGTTGAATTAAAACACACATTCTGGTTACACTTTACTTTT
>JABXWE010024339.1:0-22959 GCA_014611495.1 Limonius californicus | reverse complement strand
ATACTTTAAATAGGAATTATTACTGAATGCGTTTTTCAAGTTCACAAAAGAAAAATCAAGAAATAAACTGCAGCGGATCTTTGGATCTAACGATGAAAGATAGATAGATACGGGATCTAGATCCACTGGATCTAGATACTACCCAACACTGGCTGGGGCACATCGACAATAATAACATTTTAATGATCTTTAATATACATCTGCATTTTTATCGCTAATTCTGGAAAAGGTATCATCCGCATAAGACCAGTACGATAATTTTATATAAAATATAAAAAAAAAACAGTACCTGATATCACTTCTGCTTAAATAAGAGATTAGAAGTTTTTTATACTAAATACAAAGTATACCGTAGTAAACCTAGGTATTTTGTTGGAATGGTACAGTTTTTTAAATATTGATTGCTGAAACTGAAAAGTATTTATTATATTTCATTCTTCAGGCGGAAGTAGTATGAAAGTATTGAAGAAAAATCGAGGCAGGTAGGTGTTAAATAGAATCGAAATGGTGTTCAACGGCCTTGGGATTGTTCATAGTTGGCTAATGACAGTTCAGAAAAAGGCATTTTACGAAGTATAAGCGATTTTTAATGGAATGACATTACATTATCACCTCTTATGGTAGGTGTTTACCATTTCCCACGCCCGCGCTACCTGAGAATGTCGAACTCGCGATCTGAACCTTCTTACTTTGATAAATTACAGCGTCTGGTGCTGCCTTCAGTGTCATAAGGCGGAATACCGACGTGTCAACGATTACATTGCAGTCCTCCAAATTAATACTTCAGGTGTATTAATGTCAAATCCGAAAGGACTTGATTTGGGTTCCTGAAAATTTTTAGCAGCGTCATCGTCGCGTCGTCGCTTTTTCTAAGATGAATGATCATACTTGCTACTGCATTTTTTAAACTCATGATTAACTACTGTTACGTTTTTAAGGTATTGAAATGTCAGTCTCCTACGTCCTTTCGGCCAGATATAACAGTTTGATTATATAGGAAGTCGTCAGGGCCTTTATATCTAATTTTAAACTCTTCAAAATTTGCTCAATACACGTCCATAAACACATTCAACTGACAGAGTGCGTTACCTTGTACGTTTGAATTTAATATCTCTTAATTAAGCTCGCGCGGAGTGTTTCCAGCTTTTCTGTATCAAATTTAAGTGACACCTTTGACTTTGGGGTTAGTTCAAAGAAAATGGGGTCCTTAAGCCAGTCTGCCAGTGTGGGCTGTATCGGTTATTTTGGGGCCTTCTCATTTCAAAGAGCTGAATGTCATATTTGACAAGCTTTTGTGAATTGTGAAATTCGAGAAGTGCTTTGTGGTTTATATTTTTAAAATGCTTCAAGGTGAGAAAGAATTTCAAACTTCAAAATAGCGTTTTGTATCAGTGCAGAATTGTTTGTGCTGCTTGGAAATTCGATCTACACGGAGTTCTGTATTCAATAAAAATATTATGAGTAGAACAATAAGTGTATTAACGTCCACTATCGGGTCTTCAGATCTGAAAGTAACTGCTGGGAGCACTATTTGATCGCATTACGATATTTAGCCATGCTTTTATTGAAGATTAAATCTCCGACAAGTATTTGGATCATGACGGACAACTATTTAGTTATAGATACACTTATCAGTCAGTTCGTTGTTTGACTAAAGCATACATGTATTCGATCAGGGGCGGTTCTGTATAAAGGAAGCCAATCGCTGCTATTAAATTGATTGTTGATATTCAATTTTTCTACTGTTGAATTCAATTATCTTCAGTATTTTATACTCAAGTTAGTAAGTGGAAGGATAGTAAAAGATATTGCATTAGATAGGCGAAATCCATGCGGTGAAAAAGTACGAATTTGCTCGCCTATTATATGATAATTCTATTACAAGAATATAATTAGACTTATTTAATTTACATTTTATGCACAATAAACTTTCGTTTCTGATTCCAGATGTTTTAAAAGATTACTGTTTTATTCCATTTTTCGTAGACTCTTAGATATCTATTTTAAGTCAGCGCAATAAACTCAATATTTTTAATAACTCATGGAAATAAATACTTGTTAAGGCCCAACCACAAACCATTCTATACCACGTGCTTCTCCTCGGCGCTAAGGTAGAAACAAATATCTACAGTTTAATATCAAATTCAAACGACGGAACTTCTGGAGAAGGTTTCCGGTATTAAAATTCAAAAGTTGCCAAGTTGATTGAGGAATTGTGTGTGTTGGGTTGCAGCAGAAGATTTTTATGCGTTGCATGTTAACGCTTGGGGATCTAACCCAAGGTGCAATCGATGTTTTGTCCGAAAAACGAGGGCCTTGTCGACAGGGTTATCACCACATTTACTATGAAAGAGTTTTAATTCAATGGTTTTAAGAAGGAAAGATAATCAAAATTATAGATCATCTTAGGCACGAGCTTCCTTAATCAATCAAATATAGTCCCAGCAGGACTATTAAAGTCGTTTTTTTAAATATTTTGGAAGCGTCCCAATGATTATTAATTAATTATAAATTGCTGTCGATGGTTTAAATAGTACCGCAGTATGAGAGAAATTAAAAAATTCTGGAAATTTTTGGGAATGAGATTAGTTTAAGCTTCTATGACATCCCAATTCTTAATAATAATTCTCATAACTGTTTCTGGAATAGTATATTCTGTAACGAGGTTGGAACGGAAATTCAATGCGAGTGGAATCTTCCGAACGCGAGAAGAAGGCGAGCGTGAGGAACCACGAGCATCGAATTTCCACTCCAACAGTGTAACAGACTGTACTTTCTCCACGACCACAAGATATGAAATAAATACAATGTTTAACATTTGTAAACACACACAAATATTTAAAAAGAAATTGCAAAATTGTGACGTCTCAAGTCAATTGTTAGTCATGGATTCCAAGACTAACTGTTTTTTTTATATACTGTTACGGAATATTCATTCCATAACTAGTGATGGAATGAAATACATGCAAAATGCATAAGCCGGTAAGTGTTTTAGAATATTTCTTCTATAACAAGTGTTAGAATGTTAACTTTCATTTTATTATCAAAATTGATTTCAGAATTGTGAAATTCTGTAGTGGTCATGGAGAAAATAGATTTTTTGCAATTTACAATGAGCTTATTTGAATTTTCAATATTTTTTATGCGCCCCTTATTTTAAATTATCTCATATTGTAACAATATTATGCACTCTATGATTCTTAAGCTTTGAGTTAACATCAAAGAGGCGGGGGCCGCGGTGGAGTAGTGCGGATACGCGTTGCCACTCGAGGTCACAGTGAAATGTGGTCGATCGGCTGGGGTGTTCAAACCCCAGCTGAGCGACCGCATTTCGCTTAGTTAAGTTTAGGGAAGGAGAAATAAACACCTACACGTAGAAAAAAAATCGGGGATATACAGAGCAACAGTACGGCCAATACTGACCTATACAGCAGAGACAATCCCGAAAAAAGAAAACACAAAGCGGCTATTGGAAACAACAGAAATGAAAATTCTACGAAGAATCACTAATAAAACACTATACGATAGAGAGAGAAGCAACAACATAAGAAAATCATGTAAGATAGAACCAATCAACGAATGGGTACAAATGGGAATGCTCAATGATCGAATGGCAAAAATCGCCCTAGATAAATCACCCATAGGAAGACAAAGCACAGGCCGACCTAGAAAACGGTGGAGTGACAGCCTAAGATGAATGAAATAAATGAGGCAATTCCCAAGAAAGAACAGGCCACTAAGCCTAAAATAGAAAACGGAAGAAGAAGAAGAAGAAGAAGAAGAAGAAGAAGTTTAGGGTGCATGTTGCATGAATGTTTAGTGTGTAAGGGACGCCTGCACCTCCCTGAAGTAATGCGAAAGTGGTTGGCGGGGGGGGTGATAGTATGAATGAATGAAAAACAAAACATTAAAGAGGTAAAGCTGTAGTTCTCAAAAAATGCCAAGCGAGTAGAAAAAGTATTTATGTAAGTTCGGTAGACAACGTGAGACACTATTATTGTGCGGCGTGAGTGAGAAATTGTGCATTCATCTCCCTGCATTTGTATTTTTTTCCGTTTAATATTGCACAAGATGAAAATCTTAAAGCAACCACATCTTTATGAATGTTTATTACAGGTACCTCCGAGCAGGTTTTTTAAGAAAATGTAAAGGTTGCGGAATATTCTAATTCTAATGTTTAATGGCTATTTACATGTGAACGTTTAAGTAAATTGGATTACTAGTTTACAATTAAACAATCAATAATATTGGTATTTTATAAACATCGCCACGATCGATTTCATTGCGTTAGACAAAAAAATATTTGCTTTAATTTTCTATAACATTAAACTTTGTTATTTGCAAATTATCTATTACAAAGTGATTTTTCGCTTCATACTTATTTTTTTTTACTTTAAATATCAACAATACAAAAAGATTTCAAAATTTAAATATTACACACAAACTTACGTATAGATAATATGACCAAAAGTATAACTAAAATATATTTAGTACATTAATGTGTTCATTCATTATTTTAATAAAAATATGCGTTTTCGTCTAATAAAAACACAGCATAATTCTGAAATATTTGCCGTAAATCTATGAGTTGCTGAAATGTCTTAAAATAACTGGAAAGTTCTAATAAACTCATGCGTTCGATTATTTCTTACCAACCATACATCATGAACGCTTAAAACGCTTTAAAGGTTTCAGTTTTCAAGTAAAACCACTTCGTTGGAGCTATAAAGACTTTATGTTTCTTTATCTTAAATAAATAAATTGCGTATAGCAAAATATTTGGGGAGATACCCGAAAGCAGTTCCTCAATCTTCGGGGAGACCGACGGCCATACGTATTCTCCGAGGTACAAGGGTAGCGGCGTGTTCGTGTAGGTTTCCGGTCACCCATTCAAGTGGTGACCGTGCGGATCGTTGCTTAACTTTGAATACTGTTTGACCAGTACTCGCATTTGTCTGCCATGCTGCTGCACTTCTTTATCTTAGAACTTAGATATGATAACATGCAGAGGCTAACAATAAAGTACGGGTTACAAAAAATATTTGTACTATGGTGTCATACATATCTTCTGTACAAAGCCAGACCAGGATAAAACGTTGTAAACATTAGTATTACCAATTAAAAATATGAGCTGATAGAAAGTCAATTATAAATATTAAAAATTCGCGACAATATGAACTACAAACAATGTCAGCCGCGGATTCTTAAACACGCTGTACATTACGCAGTAGGTATGCGTCGACATTCTGTTATCAGAACTTCTGTCTTGTTAAAGATGTTGTAGATACTTGTAAATTTATGCCACATGTTTCAGAAATACATTGTATTATGATTTCGAAAATAGAATAAATGGGGAAAAATAAAATACAGTAGCATATTTGAAAGTAAAGTACAAGGGTCAGTTTTTAATCAATGGCCGATCCAGGTGATATTCTCGGGGGGATTAACTTATTTAGATAACTTGAAGCTATTTTATGCTTTAAACCTGAAAAATAAATTGTTAAAACCAAGTAAAGGTTATGTTCAATTAGTGTTTGTCATCTCCATTGATTTTATTTAGGTTGATCTGGTGCCTAACCTTTAAATTATCTGTTTCGTTTTGCTTGTTCGTAGTTGTAATAATTGTATGAAGGTTTTATTATTAAATTTGACTGTAAGTTTCTCGGCTGGAAAACAAAGGATATGAGATTTGTTTATTATGTTCGACAACTGTCAACTAACATGTAATTTTGGAGGAAAATGGGCCTTTCAATTTTATGTTTTTATGAGTAATATTTGGATATTTTAATATATTTTTGATAATCATTAATTGTAATATTATTAATTTAAGGTGATTTATGTTTAAAATGAATATGAATTTTGTTAATAAAATAATTGATAGGCCGTGTGAGGTGTCAAAACATTTCTTTTTAAATAAGGAATATGTGTATAATGTTAGTTTTGATGTAATCGGAAAGTTATTTAAATATTTAAGATTTGGTTAATTTGTGTTAATTTCATTCTACTTTCCCATTGCTTGAGGAAGTCACATGTTTTTTGTAAAATGTACTTATTTTTGTTTGTATTATGATGTTGCGATGGTTACCTTCTAAAATCAAATAACAACAACTTTCCATGAAAATCTCAACGTGAACAGACGCTCGTCTGGCGAGTCAATTAAAATTCTGATGTTGTGTGTTTATTATATCCTGTTTAAATAAAACTATGGTATTAAGTGTTACGGTTCAAATCAGTGTTATTTGTTACTTATCTGTGTGAAAACGTGATAAAATCCGGTAAATTAGCCGTTAATCAAGAATTTACGACGATGTATCAAAGTAACGTCACTAGACATCGGTTATTTTTTTTGATATGTTTTGTTTGTATCTGCGTTTGACGTTTAAAGCGTTAACAAACTTCAAGTTTTATACCTAATTATTTTGGAGATATTCGCACCAAAACTTCAACTGGAATAGCAATCGAATTTAATTTAAAATAAATTAAAACAAATAAGTAACATCGAATCAAAAACAATTTGGAAAATGAAGCAAGTTTGGGGTTAACAATTTAGAAACTATAAAGGTGCAAGGTATTTATCAGTTTATTGGTATATTTGAACATCTGAAATAATAAGCAGTAAATAGTATTTGGGTTAATAACCTTGTGAAACGACTTTACGAATACGAAGATACTCAGTCCAAAGTTTTTCTGCGAGGAACTTAGAAAAAAGTAACAAGTGATAGACTTTGGTTTTGAAGTTCAAGATCAACAGGGCGCAAGAGTGCCATCCTAGTTTCAAGTAATGAATTTTACCAACACCAGAAGCAAATAAGCAAGTGCTTCTATGTGAAAGCCTTACTAGACCTTACTATTTCATGAAACTTTGTCATTTAATTGTCAAAATTGTTTAACGTTTAAAAAAAC
This sequence comes from Limonius californicus, assembly GCA_014611495.1. Taxonomy (NCBI): domain Eukaryota; kingdom Metazoa; phylum Arthropoda; class Insecta; order Coleoptera; family Elateridae; genus Limonius; species Limonius californicus. The sequence goes on along the minus strand of JABXWE010024339.1, from coordinate 16,056 downwards.
TTAGATAATTCAATGACATTTAATTCATTTCCTTGTTGCATCCATATTTTATAAGTTTATGTTTACTACCTTGTATCCTTCGCTTTGTTCAGTTAATCAGCGTAAGAATTTAAAGGTTATACCGCAGTTACCAAAATTTATATTATAAACCCTGATATAAGAATTCTTTTAAAGTTTATGTTTGAAGTGAACAAGAAACAATATTTTGATAAATAAAATCATAATTAATAAAATTTTGGGATACTGATTAAAATTTACTGACACAAAATTTGCATTTTTTATATTAATAGTCGAACATTTTCTGTACTTCATGTACATTTATCAAAAAAATCCCCATTTTAGACATTTCTCTGGATTTAATTTCAAAAATGAGCATTTGTACATTTTAATTAACTGCACGAGAAACCCCTGTAATAGAAAGCAAAATCCTATAGATTAATTCAAGTTGGCTTTTATGTTAAACTAGCTAAAGCTCGCCTAACAGGTTATTGTAACTTCCATCCTGATTTTTGCGTAAGTAAGAATGTATATAGAAACTCCACATTCTTTTTATGTACTCATTACATTACTTCGCCACAAATATTGTCTGGAGTATACCGTGGAACATAAATAATGCACATTGTGCTAACTTCTAACTAGCTGACAATACGAACACATTCTGCAAGTCACGAGGAGCAAAAGAACATTCCCTTTTTCGAGCTAACTTAAAAGGCGAACTTCAACACCAGACCTCTTGCGCCGTTGTACATGCAGGCTCCTTATCACCTTTATTGATTTTTTTCCCTTATGTAAAAAGTGTGCACAAGATCAAGTAATTAAAATTATAAAAATCACCTGCATCATAAATATTAATCTGCAGCAACGTCCTGATTTAAATATGTGCAGGTGTCTTTCTAAATTGATCAACCCCGGTGCATCAATTTGCCTCATTACGTCGTGTTTGATGTCGCTAGATCGAAGACAGGTGATTAAAATAAGCGTTTTTTGCTACGGGGATGATCACCGACCACCGTATGAAAAGGGCCTAGCTATATTTTTATTTAAGTATCTGCACGTGTGCTAAATGAACATTTAAGGATTTGTGCGACTAAGCGTTCTCGTAATTTAAAAGGAATTTTTTGAACTTTCTATGTGGGTGGGAGTATTATCGTAATACTAATACAATATTCAAAATTGTTCAAAATTTGAATTCCGCGTATTTTAACAACTTAAAAATACTAATGTATTAAAATAGCCATGGCATCTTTCTAACAAAACATTAGGATGAAACTATAGGAGGTTAGAGTGCAGTTCCCATTATTATTTGATGATGACTCTTTCTACTATTTGAACAAAACAATAACTTAATAAAACCGTAAGAATTAAAAAAAAATCGGAGAAGACATCATAGGTAATCCAAAACACAATCTAGCAGAAGATACTGTGAAAATGCTTTACCAACAACGGTTAGATAGCAAATTATCAACAACATAAATCTTGTGGTTAAATAAATAAACTATAATACAGTTTGTGTTGGTAACGTGGTCGGCAGAGCGCTCACCTTCTGGGCAGAACGTCATTTATGGCTTGGGAGTCGACTTCCCAGCAATACCCCGCAACGTATAAAAATGTTGGGCTGCTACCCACGACACACAATTTCCCACTCTGGCCAACAATCGTCCCAAAATCTTCTCTCTAGAATTTTTGTCGTTCGAATTCCGCCTGAGGCCCTAAATGCTTCTACCATATAACTGAGGAGAAGCACGTGACAGAGAAGAGGCTAGTGTCCAACAGGGCGACAGAAAGGTTGTTGAGGAACGAAAAAATATAACATAATAGAAAGTATTCATGAAGCAACATACGAGGAGTTTGGAGAACAGAAAAATAGAATCAGTAATAAAATATGATGGACATTTTCATACACGCAAAAAAGACTCAGAACTATGATATACATTACTGTTGAAAGTATTGTTGAAGCCTGTGGTGAACGTCAAAGGTAACGGATTTGATCGTTTGAATGTTCGAAAACTGCACGCAGGTGCGGATTTAAGCGCGTTGCAGACTTGTTCGCAATAATGTCCCACAATCGAATTGCCCTACCTGCAATTAAATACAACCATATATCCTTGAAAATGCGTTGAAGTTATTTTCTGTAGAAAACCGGACTTTTCTAATTTAGCCAGATCTATATACTGAGCAATAGGGAACGCGGTTATATAATATAAACACCTACGCAGATCTTCAGCCATTACTGCAGTAAACATACCGTGCTTAATACAGTGTTTGTTTTGTACTACCCAGACGAAAGACAATAGTACGGCTTCGTTAAGTGTTGTATAACGAACGTCGTTTCTGACAATAGTTATATTTTGGAATCAGTAATCATATAGATAGCCAGCCTGGGCAACATCTATTACAAAACTTTTTGGGTATGAGTTGAAAAAGACACTAGACTATTTATTCTTTAAATAATATGTTGAAAGTATCAAAGCAAATACATCGCAAGATCATAGATGTAGAGCTGAGTACTGGATGTGGATCTGCTCGATTAAAGAGCAGGCTCTGGAACGTCGTTATTCCGTTATACTGATTGTTCGTCCCAGTAATCCGTTAGACTTAACTTATCTCCGGATGTTTTTTTGCACTGACTTCTTCGGAATAGCCCTCAATAACAGCACCACTGCCACCCTTTCGGAAAGTTTGGCAGAGGAAAATTCTTAGTGAGTTTTAAAGTAGTGTTGTGGCACAAGAAAATATGTTATGAAGTTTGGACAAGTTTGTGGAACAATGCACAGGTATTCAGATAGCACAAGTATAAAGCAGTTGTCAGTAATACTAGTAACTTATGGGAATGAGTGAAACATTGGTACTAAAACCAAATGACAGAAGCAATATAGAGGTACATGAAACAGTTTTTGTAATACTATGGACAGTAAAAGGATGCACAAGAACGAAAATGTTTAAACACCAAAATAGAAAGGATGAAGGTAACATGAAATAAATAGAGGCGCAATGTGGAATAAATTGAAGCTACAACACTACCAGGGATAGGTAATAAATATGTGCTTATTGGAAAAAAAGATGGACGACGGCCGAGAAAGAAAATTGCCGAAAGGTAATGCTGCTCACAACATGAAGTGAAGAAGAAGAAAAACCTAACCAACAATTAGGTATATCGTGCTTTTTCAATTCTTTATTGTATATATTTTCAAGTTAATTGTTCTTCTAACTGGTTGTGTTTTACGTCTACTAATTAATTGTTGTGCTATAAGTACCCGTCACATCCACCTTGCCAGATATCAAGTTTAACCAACAAGTTCAAATTATTACATATAGAGTTGAACTTTGCGGTTTGCTCTCTCTTATAAACAATAATGAATTGCAAACAAAGGCCAAAGAACTTTGGCATCAAAAGTTCGTTTCGCAAACAGTTTTTAATGTAAAGGTATAACCTTAGATCAAAATGGGGAATGACAACATTAAATGCAGAAATTCTAAAGACATGGAAAGAGCACTACAGGGAAAAATTTAAAGAACAAGAAAGAACACAAACTCAGCATACAATTGAAGAAATAGAAGAAGGAGAAGCACAGGATGAGGAAGAAACAGAGGAAATAAGAATAGAAGAAGTAGAAGAAGCCATGAAGGTAATGAGAAATGGAAAATCAGCAGGAGAGGACAATATTACACCGGAATTACTAAAAAAAGGAGGAGATAAACTGAAAGATTGGATATGGGAAATATATAAGGAGGCAAGTCATATGAAGACAATACCGAGGGAATGTGAAAACAATATTATTGTCCAAATACATAAGGAGAAACGACAAAGTGCGATAACTACCGAGCAATATGTCTTTCGTCAGTAGCGCTAAAAATATTCATAGAAATACCAGGAAAACGTTTAAGAGAAGAAGCAGAAATAAACTTACAAGAAGAACAAGCAGCTTTCAGACCTGGTAGGCAAACACAAGATCGCATCTACACAATCAGAACAATAATGGATAAAACACTAGAAATGAGTAAAGATTTATATTTAGCCTTTGTGGATCTATCAGCAGCTTTTGATACGGTGCAAAAAGAAAAAATATGGACAGCACTAGGAGAACTAAGAATAAACCAGAAATTACAAAGAACTATTAAAAGCATATACATATAATAAGGCAAAAGGCTATGAAGACTAAATAGAGAAACATCCGAAAACTTTAATATGGAAAAAGGTATGAAACAAGGGGACAGCCTGACTCCACTATTATTAGGAATATTCATGGACTAACTAATCAAGAAATGTAAAACCAAATCAAGACCGTCCACTATAGGTCATTACAACCTAACACCGATTAAAACCTGGTTTAACCGGACGACATGGTGCTGATAGGAAGTACCAAAACTACATTAAAAAGAGAAATTAAATCTGGAAAACCTGCTTAGAAGAAAAGAGAATGCAAATTAAGATAGGAAAATCCAAGATTATGCATTTAAGAAAAGAAGAAGATGAAAACATAAATATACAAATAAATGGGTAAAGATAGAAACAGTAAACAAATACGAGCATTTACGCACCATCATTACAAAAAATGGAAAAATAAACAATGAAATACAAAAACGAATACAAAAGGCAAGTAACATATACTATCAAATCAACACACTAATAGGTGAAAAGGAAGTAGAAACTAATACGAAACTAAGAATTTATAAAACTGTATAGTGTATACACCTACCCTTACGTATGGAGTTGAATCGTGGCCGATGACAGATAAACGTAAGACAAAAATTACAGCGGCCCAAAATGAAATATTTACGAAAGATCACAGGGGAAAACTAAACGAGAGCGAATAAGAAACAAAAACATAAGAGATGATTTAGGACAAATCCCGTTGGTGAGTGAAATAGAAAACAAACAACTGAGCTGGTACGGACATCTAATTAGAATGTCAGAAGAGAAAATCTTCAGAAAAACAATGCACATACGAATAATCGGAAAACGGAAGAGAGATAGACCAAGAACAAAATGGGAAGACACATAAAAGAAATAGTGCACAGGAGAGGAAGAAACATATACGAAGTAAGGAACATATCAAGGAACATATACAACTTTAGAAGATGGATAGAGGATCCCAACTACACCCCAACGCTTTAATGACAAACGGGGAAATAATAAAATGAAAGTAGAACCTTAGTAATTATTTTGCTAATATTTGGAAACTACTTTAAGTTGGTTCATACGATTGTCATGGCGAATAGGCGACTTACTTGTAATGCATATCAATGGCTTGTAAATTGAAAGCTGTAGTCTTTCGTAAGAGTATACTTTGGAGTATTTACATATTCTTGAATATGATGTTTATTCTAAATTTAAATATTTTCAATGTGGAGGAGAAGAATCACAGAAACTGAAGGAATTTTATCGTTGTGTATATGAAAGTTAATTTAACCGAGAGTTGTTCATTTCGCAGTACTAAACAAACCCTAAAATCAATAAGTTCCCTGCAACTTCCAATCCGTAACCTGTCAGAACGAATATCCGCAAAAAAATCGTACAAACTGTGAGAAAGCCCCCGACTAATTCTAAACAATCGAATAGAATTTCGGTCGTTATTAAACCCCTCAGAATGCAGGAAATATAGAGTAAATGGAAATGCCCGGTAGGGCACAAAGAATGGTGGTACTTGTCGAGCATATTATTTTTGATCCGCGATTTTTATTCGCGAGCCTGCAGTTGCACGTGTCGTTGCACGTGGCGGACACACGGGATATGTAAACCCATTCATTAGTGCAACCACAGGGAAAATCTGAGCCCTGCACCACCCTGGAATATGCGCTTGTTTGTGGGGCGGGTGTGCAAACGTTCCCAAACGCTGATTTTGAACATTGATGTATGATTTATAAAGAGTTTGAAATTCAAATACTTTAATTTTATAATACATATTGGGTTAAACTCAATAATTAATTTTTGGAAAATATTATACCAATATGATTATAAAGCCTACTGTTCTTCAATATAATTGCAGTTGTAGTGAATCCACAAAATTTGCTCAAAGCTAAGTAATTATAAAAATACAAACATAAAAATATATTAACTTATAATATTTGGTTCATATTTTAAGGAATTAATTGAATAACGTTCGGGATCGCTACCCCTGCCTGAAATGGATCTTTAAAGCTGGTGCACACCCTCCCCAATTAGTGAACTACATGATCCGACAGAATAATGACGTCATGTGTCACATTGCACTTGCACGCTTGTTGATCTAAAGGGCATTACTTGAAGTCATTGTTATGGACGTGCACGCGAATTTAAGCTTTTTAGCCCGGCCTTTAGAGCTGCATAACATGTTCGAGTTTTTCTGTATTTTACGGTAGTCAAGAGCGTTAAGAAGAGATTTAACTCTGAATTTGATCACCCTAAGGGAGGACTGTATTATTTAATGTTATTTTTTAAATGATCAGTTAATAGTAGGAATTTACGTATATATCATCGTATCCGTAAAGTACAGGTACATATTTTGTTTTCATTATTAAAAAATTTGAAATTAAAAAAATAATATGTCTATAAAAAATGCTCAAAGATATGCTTTCCAGAGTTTTCCAAAGGCAAATAAATAAAAGCAATCAAAGAATACTCTTTAAAGCCTACACATAACCTCACATTATTTGAACAGCTAAAACTGCAATAATGCATCATTTTTCATGATAATGGTTCAATAGTTTTGTCTTATGACGATCTGTATATTGCCATGTATTGTCAGCAAATAAGTATGGCAACAATAAGTAGGCAACACTGTCCGAATACAAACTGGAATTGAATTGTTCACCATTTTCTCATTATCAAAATAATTATTATACTCGTATTTCTAGCCTTTTTCGTTGAAGAATAGTTACTATAATTTTATATTAATTAAGACACGAAACTATCTCACCAGTGCTTCTCAAAGGCAAATGTATTTAATTTTAAAACAAAAAAAGTTCTCTTCAAAGCTTACACACAAACTTACATTATTTAGGCAACTAAAATTGCAATTAAGCAGCATGCTCTATGAAAATGCTCCAATAGTTTTGTCTTACGGCGATCTGTAGATTTCCAGGTACTGCCAGAAAATAAGTATGTATGGCAACACTGTCCGAATTAAAATTTGAATGAAATTGTTCACTATTATCTGATTGTCACAAAAATTACTACACTCGTATTGTTTATTTCTAGCCTATTTTTTAAGGATAGTTATGATAATTATATATTAATTAATTAGCGCAGTTAGGAAAGACACGGAATTATATATCACCAAAGGAAAATAATTTAAAGCAATCAAAAAATCATTCTCAGAGTGCATACATAACCTCTTACTATTTGAGCAACTGAAATTGCATTTATGCAGCATTTATTTGGTACAAAGGCGTAAATTTAATTGGGGAAACAACAAAAATTGCTCAGAAATAGAAAGAATAAGTCGAGGAAGTCCTTCTTGCGGTGTCTATCCGGTACGGATGTTGGCGACCAACATGGCTATTCTAACTTTATTGGTTGCAGCTCGAAAAGATCCCGTGGTTATTAAGGATATCCATTGTCTTAGATTCTGGAGTCAAGAATTTCGTCTTCTTCCCGGGCCTCTTCTTCCATATATTTTGCCTTGCAAAATTAGCTGCAGTAAGTTGTATCTTTCTTCGTTTCTTGTGATGTGCCCTAAATACGAGTTTGCGTTGTTTTACTCTGAGAAGCATTTCGCATTCTTTGTTTAGTTTCGTAAGACTTCGGTGTTGGGAACACGGTCTACCCAGGATATTCGCAGTATCCGTTTGTAGCACCACATTTCGAAGGCCTCAAACTTTTTCATTATTGCTTCAGTGGGTGTCCAGGATTCAACTCCATGAAGAAGGACTGAAAACACATAGCATCGTAATAGTCGTATTTCGGTTTCTAATGGTAAGTTACGGTTCCTAAAGACATACGCCATTTTACTGAAAGATGGTTTGGCTATCTCAATGTGTTGCTTTATCTCTTTTGAATGGTCCCATTGCTCGTTAATGTTGGTACCCAGGTAAGTATATTTAGCCACTCTTGTTACTGGTTGCTGGTTTATCATTTGTCCATGGGAAATTTGGTCTTCACTTATCATCATGTACTTCGTTTTTGTAATATTGAATTCAAGGTCGTACTGTTGATTTGTTTCAGCTACACGTTGGACTAATGTTTGTAGACCATCTAGATTGTCCTAAGATAACTGTATCGTCTGCGTATCGGATGTTGTTCAGACGTACACCGTTTATTAGAATTCCCTCGTTGGTGTCTTCCAGGGCTGATTTCATGATTTCTTATGAACAAACATTGGAGCAAGGGAGACAGTGCACATCGTTGCCTTACGCCTTGTTGTAGAGGAAGTCCTAATTGTAGCAAATGATGAGGAGATACCACACGTCGAATTAGAGAGTTTATATACAGGCACGTACAGTGAAGCAAATAGAGACACCTACAAAAATCTATAGAATAATAGAAGCCCAGGTGAAGATGGCGTACAAGCTGAACTTACCAACTACAGAAGGGAGAAACTGCATCAAAAAATAAGCGTGGGAATACAAGAGATCTGGAAAACCGAAGGAACGTTAAAGAGATGGACTGCGCCAATCGTAAGCCTAACAAAAAGTCAGAAGACTTATTGCAATAAAAATAGAGAAGTCGCTCTGCTATGTGGCCTATGTATCTAATTTTAGCACCTTATATTAAAGAAGAGTTAAGTGACTATTGGGACAAGTGCTCGAAGAATACCGGGGTGACTTTAGAGTCTCAAGTCATCCTGGTATTGTTCTAATTTGTTCTTCTAAAGTTGAGACGTAACAGTTCAGTAACCGACCAGATCTTCACGCTTAAGCAAATACACACAACATGCGATGAACATAAAATAGATTGACTTGTACCCTATATCGACTTTAGGCAAATTTACGATAGCGTTAATATCATATGTACAAATAAATTTTAGATAAAGGATGGCTTTGTACTTCAATACGGCGGTCTTTGATGATTTTATGACAATTAAATGTCAGTTTTAATCAGATTTAATTTAATAATGGTGTTTACAGAAATGCATAAGCGATTCATCGTTGAATCTTATTTTCGCAATGGAAATCTTGAAAATGGGGAATGGATTTACAGTACCCGCCCTTGTATGGTTGAATTTCGACAACAGTTCCCTGATTTTGTGTTTCTGGAGGCCGACTTTTTAATGTGGTACGAAATCGTGTGCGGTTATTTAAACAGGAAGCGTAACACGGAAGAGCGGAAGTGGAAGGCCAACAGTCCGTACAGAAGAGACCATTCAAAATGTTCAAGAGATTATGAATGAAGCACCTACAACATAATTGCGCCGACTCGTACAACAAGTTCCTGTATCTGTAGGTACCTGTAGAACAATTTTGAGAAGAGACATTGGTCTATTTCCTTACAAGATGCAGACAACTCATGAATTGTTACCGGGTGATAATAACAGGCGCGTGTTGTATTGCCAATGGTTCACTCAACATTTATTGAATAACAATGACCTCTTGGATTTAACATTCTTTACAGATGAAGCGTGGTTTCATTTATCAGGGTATATTAATTCACAAACCATGAGTATGTGGAGTGCTGAAAACCCTCATATATTTTGTGAGACCCCGTTACATCCCCAGAAAATTGGTCTATGGATAGTTGTCTCTAGAAGACGATTAATTCCCATATTCTTTGAAGGAACCGTCAATGCTCAAAGATATCGAGACAATATCTTAAACCCCTTCACACACCAACTTCATGACAATGAGCTACAACATGGATATTTCCAACAAGACGGTGCCACTTCCCATACGACTCCACAATCCATTGCTTATTTGCGTCAGTTTTTCGACAATCGCCTGATCAGTTTACGTTGTGAACCAGAATTTCCGCCGAGATCACCAGATTTGACTATTCTTGATTATGTACTTTGTTTTTCCGCATTTGAAAAACACAATTTTTAAAATTCCAGTTCACACACTTCTTGAGTTGCGCAACCGAATAGTTGAAGAGTGTGCCAATATCACACCCGTTATGCTCCAAAACGCATTTGATAACATGAAAAGGCGTGTAAATTTATGCTTGGATGAAAACGGTGGACATTTTGAACATTTATTGTAATATGTACTTGAAAATAAACCCTCGATCCCCTCAATTTAAAAGCAGTTTCAAAGTTCGACATACGTTCTGACATACAAAGCCACCCTTTATCTAAAATTTTTTTGTACATATGGTAGAAACCACATATATGAAGCTGGGAATCCTAAGGAAACTGATCAACCTAACAAAGATAACTTTGAAGATGACTAAAGACAGTGTGAAACTATATAGCGAAACATTAGGAAAGTCCCTCCTAAACAACGCATTAAGACAGGGCCACCCTATTTTTGTTTCGATAGTTAAAAAATTGTATTAGAAAAGATAATAAAGGATCGTAACATCAATACTGTAGGTATTAAATATCACCGGGCACATCATTGACTAGCGTATGCAGACGACGTTATGCTTATAGCATGAAGACGAATTACACCAAACAGCAGGAAACTGGAAGGTGCGGCAAGAAGAATAGGTCTGCGAATAAACGAACAGAAGACTAAATAAATGTTCATGGGAGAGCAAAAGATATCATGAAAGTGCCTCTCGAAATAAAGTTAAACACAAGGTAAACATTTTCCTTAGAATAGAATCAGAGAATCCATGCATGATATAAGAAGAACTTTGGACCAGGTCAACAAACAGCTATTACGCCTACATCTTCAACTAAGTAACTCCATCCATCCATTACTTTGGCAAACTGTGGACCAGCTGAGCGAGTTCAGGGCTGAAACCAACACCACCCTGACCACTAACAAATAAAAATAAAAGTTCAGTCGGCTCCAATCAGAACAGAAACCAACAAAAATCACTGAAAATCCACAGTCACCGAAAGTGGTCTACAACCTTTCAAGTCACCAACTGGATGAAGCTGTCCAAAATGTCCTAGCTAAAGGATTTAACTTCGCAGTTGCTCCCAGCCACCTACCTGCCGAGGACATAATTTGTGGAGTTGAATCAACCGTCTCAGTACTAGACAAAACCACAGCTGAAATTATACGCCAAAACGTTTCTCATGTCTTGCGAACCTCGAAATCACCAAAAAGAAACATATCACTCGAAGAAAATCAAGCTCTACAGCAACTAAGGAAGAATGAAAACATCATCACACTACCTGCAGACAAAGGCAACGCAACAGTAGTTATGGACACTACGGAATACGGCATCCCCCCTACAACAGCTGACAAGATACCTGGCAAAACATCTACAACCGCACACCAAAGAAGCCGCATCTTACGTTAAGAACGCAAGTCATTTCGTTGAGTTACTGAGGAAGGAAAAAGCAGAGCCAGGCTGGTTACAAGTAAGCTTCGATGCGGTGTCACTGTTTACCAAAGTTCCCATAGAAGAATCAAACAACAAGAAAACAAAAATATGATCCACCAGCCCACATAATGGAATTGACAAAACACTGCCTCAAGAACACGTACTTCCCCTACAACAACCAACGGTACAAGCAAATAGAAGGCGCACCAATGGGCTCTCCGCTATCCCCTGTCATACCGAATCTATTCATGGAAAACCTAGAACAAAAAGCACTAGAAACAGCAGTACATACACCCCATACTCTTGCTACGATATGTGGACGACACTTTTGTTATTTGGCAACATGGAGAGGCACACCTTAACAACTTCCTGGACCACCTAAATAGTCTCCACCCGAAAATCAAATTCACGATGGAAATGGAATCAGAAAACCAACTACCGTTCTTGGATGTTTTGGTCAAACAGAAATCGGATGGAAACCTGGGCCACACGGCGTACCGGAAAGCCACTCATACAGACCGCTATATCAACGCAAAATTACACCACCATCCGGCACAACTTCGATCAGTGGTCAAAACCCTGGTCACCCGTTCTCAAAGACTCGTAGACCCAGAAAACATAGATCAAGAAATGAAAAAAATTCGAAAAGCTCTACGACAAAATGGCTTCAAGAATCAAACCATCAATGATGCACTTACACCCAGCCCAGTCAAGCCACAGGATGAAAAAGAAAAACCTACATCCAAAGCCCACCTGCCATACGTCAAAGGAACAACAGACATAATCTCCAGAATTCCACGAAGCCACAATGTGGAAACTACATTCACAACCAACAGAAAGATCAGCTCCATTCTACGAAACCCCAAAACAAGGATTTATGGTTTTGATGTTCATTACCTCATGTATTTTTCTCTTATACGTGATGAAGTCTATGACACTTTCTGCCTTTCTTTCTTCTGCTAGAAGTGTATCTCTATCGAAAATTTCTGGTTTTAATAGATGTTGTCGATTATCAGTTCATTCTCTATAGAGAATTTTATCATTTTTTTCCATTTCTATTATTCTAAATGAAGGCTATGGGATTAAACGTCCCAACTTTAAAAAAAGAAAAGTAGACACACCCTCGCTCCTTTTGTACCATATAACTAAGAGTACCAAAAGAACGAAAGAGTGTCTACTTGTCCCTTTTTAAGGTTAGTAGGTTTAAACTCATACCCCTCATTGAAAATAAATTTGACTATATACAGAACCGTTCCTGGAGAGGGGGGGGGGGGAGGCAAAATGTGCCCCGCACCTGGACGGCCAAATCCAGAAGCGGCCGCTGACCGTTTATTATATGCAAAATTTTGACTAATAAGAATAATAATCAAAACTTCTTGATATTGATTAACCTTTGAGATAAACAGAATTCGATTACATTATTGTATATTATGTAATCTTTTTAACACCACTTGTATACAGCTCAAAACAGCTTACTTGCATTTCTGCATGTACCACTATATTAATGAGAATAATATAAATTGAAAAGTAAGATAAATGTCACATACGAATATAACTAAAGGTTGAACGTTTCGATTATACTAAAGCTCATTCTTCTATAACCGCTTCATTTAAAATGTTTTAACAAAATTGGAAATTCCTTCATGAAGACTCCAACATAGGGAAATCAAACACAACTTTTGATTGCGCAATAGAGCTGGACCGCACAAAATTATTATCAATTTCGAATTCGGGCCATAAATTAGCCAGTCTAATTTCGTGAGGTGGGTCGCCCTCACAGATCTCTTCGCAGGGGGCATGTTTGGGGGCACCCGGTGTCTCGCCCCACAAAGGAACTCCCCAACTGTTTTATCGGCCGAGAATGATAATTACATGACAACACGTGGTTTATAGAACGGCCGCGGCGAAACTAAAGATTTACGATGAGAACTCGTGTAGATATGGGACTTCTAACGAATATAAAACGCACGTGTTAACTCCTCGCGGTTCCTAAATTGGTTTTCCTATGGGGTCTTCATATTTTATAAACAAACTTTATTTATTTTACACTTATTATGCACATTAGTCATCTTCCTAAGTTTGTAAATTAAAAAATGAACATTGAAAGATTAGTGTTGGCAAAATTGCATAGCAAGATTGTGTCGAGGTATACGTTGGCCCAACTTGGATGGTTATTAGGCGACGGATATAATGAGAATTCAAAAACATATACAATATTCGTTACACAATTATTATAATACTTGGAAATGCTAAAGCTTAGCTCAAACCAATATTAGACCATTTTTACTGTATCACTCAATAGGAAATATTTTTGTAGAATTTTTGGAACTCAAAAAATGCGGTTTTTAATATTTCACCATCAGTTTGAAATTTAATATCTAAAGAAATGTTGAGATCCTATTAGAAATATATTCTTAGACCTTTAACGAACTCAAAAAGTGGTTTTTAAAAAGTAAGTTAATCGAATCAACTTGAAATTTGAAATGTAGGACTTTATTAAAAATGCATATTTAAAATTTGGCAAAATCTGAAACGGAAGTTCTTTTCGTAAAGAGAACTTTACAGATTTAAAACTGTAATGTATAGTACTTTAATACAAATAGCAGGTTTTGTTATTGAAAATTAAGACTATAACCGTCTCGAAAATATACTTGAAACCGGCTACAATGCGCTGTCGGAGATGATTGATGTCCTAAACAGACATGGAATATACAAGCTGCTTCAGGTGTCCCGATAGATAAAAATCCAATGGGTTTAAATCTGGAGACCTGGTAGGTCATGGGACAGGTCCCTCGCTTTCCATCCAGGGTGTATCATAAGCATTATCCTTACATTCCCTGACCGCCCTACTAAAATATGCGGGCGCACCATCGTGCTGTGCCCACATGGTTTCCCTAATTGTAAGAAAAACCTACTCTAGATAATTGTTTGTTAACAATTGTTTGTAAACCGCGGTTATAATCGTCCTAGCAGAAAGAAGGCATCAATTACAAAATCACTGTGGATGGTACCTGAAATAACAGCATGTGTGTTTTCGTCTTGCCAAAAGCGGAGGTTGCGAAAATTAACTATTTTATTTATAGTGAAACCTGCCTCATCGGCAAACAAAACAATAGACGGAAAATTAGCATAATTCAAAAACCAATTGCAGAATGAATCCTTGCTGCAAAGTCTGCCGCAACAAGTGCTTGAACCTGTTGGAGATGGTACCGATATAATTGTGCAAGTTGTTATGTTTACATTTCTATGTTAAGTTTCCTGTCCGTGTTAGGTGTATGTTTGGTTGCATACCATTTGGATGTCGTCCGCGCTTTGTGACCTTGTTGGATTTTGAATTTCTTTACTTCCTGACATTTAGGGAATTTTAAATAATTTTGTAAGTGCAGTTGCTTTACTAGTAATGTTACGGTGATTAATGTAAGATTTTTATATCTGCGAATATTTCGGATTTAATTAATCATCCAGTTCTGTAAGAGGATTTATGCATTATTTGGTTCAATATTTTGTGGTTGAATAAATTCTCGAGGGTTTTATTGCCCGATTAAATACATTACCAGTACTTTTACGGTCGCCGCATGGTTTTGTGATATTGAAGCACGCTCTTCGGACCGTTATCTCTGAATCTGCCTGTGGGCTACTTTCCTGAAGCCAATCTTCGTTATCTGGGATCTTCGACGAGAGAAGAGTTGTCTGTTTCGGAAGCCGTATTCGACCTTCCTGAAGTACCTGCCCGTTCCTGTATAAGAAGTCATCTTCGTAAATCTGGGGAACGATAGCCTTCGGTATCGCTGTTATTAAGCCGTTTGGACACTCTCAGCAGTTCAGGTTAGACTTTATCAATTTATCTTCGATCGTTATTCTGGATAATTGAAGGACGTGGGGTCGTCCACGAAATTCATGCCCGTGTATAACCTAAAAGAAGTTCTGTCGGTTATGTGTTTTGGTCTGAGTATTGTGCATTAATAATTTTATATTTTAATCTTTATTATTGTTATCACTGTGTTTAGTAACAACTTATTTAGGTCACTTACCGTTATTTATCAACCTGTAATCACTTAAGTCTGTTTTATTTTATTGTTTACAATTTTGCGATCAGCTGATTTACATTTCAATTTGTGCGTATTTTGCCGTAGTAGATATTGACCCGGCTGTTATAAAATTGGATATTTGGGAAATGTTGATTCAGTATAACTTAAATATTTATGTTACGAGTTAGGGGATGCGGATTTTTGGTTTTATTTTGGATCTCTACTCGAATTCCCGTTATTACGTATCGGGTATTTTTAACGCTGCATTGTACAAGGCCTTGGATAATTTTCCCCAGCGTTCGGATTGCGGTAACGTTAATTTTGGTAGTTTATTATCTTTGCCTTTAGATCTGTGTTGAGATTCAGATCAGTCATTTAGGGGTTTTATCCGCTGAACTGTTCCTCCTTGCTTTTTCACGTCATATGTAAGGAACGTATTTTGGTTCCTTGGTTTGCCTCCCAAAATCTTATTTTATTTTAAACTTTGTAGTTTCTTTTATAACGTTACAACTTGGGCTTCACCCAAGTGTGATTCAGTTGTGTTTATTCGATACCATTATATACAGGGTGTACCATTGCATTGGTCATCTCTTTTATATGTATGTTTATTGATCACATTTACAGGGTGTTTAAATTACATTGGACTTATATTATTTGATATTTAAATTTGTGGTT
>JABXWE010024336.1:0-23404 GCA_014611495.1 Limonius californicus | reverse complement strand
TCCTTAACGTACTGTTTTTAAGCTAAAACAGTGCGCTTAGAACGGCTTTATAAAACCGAAATAGAAAAAGTTTTTAATAAACAATTTTCGTAATGCTAATAAATAAAATATTGTATGCTCTACGGCAGATACTCATGTTTTTTACCTTCCGTTGACTTACACACCTCGGGGCAGAGGCCCTCAGTCCATGTTAACCTCAGGGAAAAAACATATTCATATCTCCCTTATTGCCTAAATATCTATAAAACACAACAAACTACGAGTTTTAAAAATTTAATAAGCACGAAAATGATTTCTGAAAGATTATCAATAAACTCATTCTCATGATAATCAAAATATTAAAAAAAAAACAATCGTTGAACAATCCCCATTGCTTTATGTATACAAATGTGTTTTTAGTTTGCTTATCCGTTGTGTTTTTAAAAAGTTATGGCAACTTTGAATTGTAACTTTCTTTGAATAACCCTATATTTCATGTATATTTCTACTGTTAAAGTATAACTTTTTTCAATGGGATTCAGTAATATCATAAATATTCTTGAATTTGGAAAAAAAATAATAAAATTATTTCAAGACTGAATAACGAATAAATGCAGTTTGAAAAAACAAGTTTTTTTGTTCTAAGTTTAATTCTGCCGAAGTCACTTAAAATTTTTTGAAAGTATTTGGCATGAAAGTTGCTCTTTAACAATTATTTACATGTTTTCGGGACCCGCTTGACCCTTGAAGTTTGAATTATACTTGTACGGGAAATAATGATTCTGAGAGCAACTTGATAGTACCTATACGGCCAAATAATTAACATGAACTAAAAATTACTTTAAAATTTTAAAAATTTTCTAATGATGAACGAGAGAAAGTCATGTTTATGATTATTTGTTAATTTAGAAAACTTTATTCTAATTTTGTTACAGACATAGGTAATGTAACATTATTTGTAAACATCTTTCTAATCAATAAACTAACCTAACCCAAATAAGATCTTGATATGCACATGAAAAGATATATGTATTACTGTATTAAAATTTTTGTTAAGGCCACCCTAGCCACTCGACGATATAACGCAATTTCTGCTTGCGCAACTCTATTGCACAAAGTTTGTATTCCCTACACGATTCAATATTTTTGCGCAATATTCAATTGAGTTCTGGAAACAGAGTTAATAGGAAGTCAAAAAAAAGGAGAAGCATGTTGTATTAAGTTTTGCTTGCAAAACACCAAAAAACGGCGTTGGTCCAAAGGATGGTATTTAAAACTATTAATTTTTTTCTCCTTATCATTTTTTGCATTTTCGCCAAAATTCCTTGTACTTCTTTACCAAAATCTTATAAACTTCATTCTTCTTATTTCTATCACAATATTTCTTACCTCACATCGGATACTGCCCATCAAAATTTATAAATTCCGACAGAAATTTGCGCTCTTGAATTGTCATCGTGTCACCCGCACCATCTCACTCAATATTGTATATTAAATTTCAAATGTGCTCAATCTTTAAACAATATATGGTATAAACGGACAATATCTTTGAGCAATATAATTGCGTGTGTAGGGGAACCTTTAGGCGAAACAGAATCGTATTAACTTGATAGCTCTAATGGCATTTTATTAATTATTAAACAAAGTCTGATGCGATTTTGTTCAGTTTAACAAAGAATTAAAGTTAACATTGAATTACCATTTATATAAGACTCGGTGTAAACTGTAAACCGGCAAATTACTTTGTGGATTAACAAAGAGATGCATTTTACTTCTAGATACAAATAGCTATTTTTTTACTTTTTTATGTGTTAGCGCCATTAATAAGTTGCCTCGAGAACACATCTTAACCTTTAAACTTCATCAAACCATCAAACTTTCACATCTTCAACGAGGAAGCCCCGGTAGCGATCGCAAAAAGTAGCGGGAATGATGTGTAAACAGCAAATATTACCAGCCATTTAAACTACCAGCGCAATTTTATTCTTAATGCATATCAAAATAGTTGCGAAAACAGCGTTGCCAATAAACGGAAGCAATAAGATACCCTCTAATTAACGGAAGTGACTTCGTGTTGACCGTTTCTCACGTTAATGAAGCTACACCAGCGCCAGCGGTCTATAGCTGAACTAAAAGACCGATCTGCAGAGATGGGAGGTCATAGTCACTTCCATAACATTTTTTGTATTTAGGCATTACGTACCCTGTAGTTTTGAAATTCGTAAAAAAACAAGGAAAACGTTGTGACTTCCGAAAATGGAAGTCACTAAGTTATATATGAAGTGACAACGTTTGGTGTATATCTATTTTGGAAGTGACTACCTACCTTGTATGCAAATATATTAAATTTTTTGATAACAAAAAAAGTGACGCGAATTAAACACATTTAGTGGATATTCTAATAATATCGAATGCTTCCCAAGCAAAAACTAAATTTACCACAGGGTAGGCCAACAAAAACGTACGCCAAAATTAACAAAATCTTTAATTTTAAATGTAAAATTAGCTGTATACAAATTGAACACATTTTTATTGCATTAGAGCAACTCAAAGACAAACAAATAAGAAATAGAATAACTAACAATAATAATGACCTTAAATAGTAGTCATTTCAATTAGTCCACCATTTTGCATTATGCATTTGTCTATGCGTCGTCGTCTATTGTTGTATACCACTCTTCTTAGCTGTTGCTTGGTTATACTGTGGCAAGCCTTCCTAACGCGATCGCAAAGTTCTTCTTGTGTTTGGGGTCTTGATTTATACACCTTATTTTTTATAGTCCCCCATAAAAAGAAGTCAAGTGGTGTGAGGTCTGGAGATCTAGGCGGCCAATTAATTAAAGGGCTGTTTCGGGAAAATTCTCATTTAGGCATCTCCTCACTTAAACATAGTTATGAATGGGTGCCCCGTCCATCTGCAAATATAAATTGAGGGGGCAGTTCATCGATTTCATTATTTAATTCATTCTGCAGAAATCTAAGAAAATTAGCTCTGTTCAAGATTCCTTCAAGAAAGAAAGGTCCAATTAATCTGTCATTCAATATTCCACACCAAACGTTCACCTTAGAGGAGTATTGCCTTTTGCATTCTATCACCCAGTTTGGATTTTCGTCAATCCATATTCTGGTATTTTGTGACGATACAGTACCGTTTGTCGTAAATGTAGCTTCATCGGTGTATAAAATATTTTTGAGGAATCTAGGATTTTGTAAGTACATACCTTGCAACCATAAACAAAATTCCATTCTTCTTTCAGTGTTGCCAGCTTCGAGTGTATGGAGAAATTTTGCCTTAGAGAGTTTCTTACTATTTTTTTCAAGCATTTCCAGATAGTTTTTTCTAATATTTAAAACTCCACTTGCCCCTCTAACGCTTGAGCGACGATTCTCATTAAAATAATCAAGAATTATTTGATTTGCTGGAACCACACGATTACGATGCTGATTGGGGAGTTTGTTTACACTTCTGTGTTCATTAAAAAATAAATTAATTCTCCTAACTGTAACATGGTTAATGTTCCGTCCAGGATGTCTTCTGTTGAATTCTTCAGCAGCTTCATGAAAACTACACATTTGGTCGCCTACTAATCGTACAATTTCCACTTTTTCTTGTAAAGAATAAGCCATATTACTTTCGATAAGCACTACAAGGCAAGTAAATCAGAGACAGTGCCAGTAGTTGTCGAGTATTTTTCAAATTCAAATAAACCATAATACCTCCTCTGATAAGCACTATAAATTAATTAAGCAAAGTATGCCATGGAAAACAAAAAACTGAAAAATAATCAACAACTACTGTCGCCGTCTCTGGTGGACTAATTGAAATGACTACTATTTAAGTTCATTATTATTGTTAGTTATTCTATTTCTTATTTGTTTGTTTTTGAGTTGCTCTAATACAATAAAAATGTGTTCAATTTGTATACAGCTAATTTTATATTTAAAATTAAAGATTTTGTTAAGCTGGGACACCCTGTACTTAAGAACGATAAAATGGGTATAGTAGGGTTTTAAGTGGTCCCGAATAAGAATCCATGGTTACTTTTGCTCTGAAAAAATCCCTAGTAGTACTCCTCCAAATTTCGACCCCAAAAAGAGATCACAGTTGGCCATGAGTTTAGTCGTCAAAACAAGTCACATATGCGCTTAAAGCCTTTTTCAGAGATCTATCCAACAAAAAAAAGTTTACCAACATCGGTTGAAAAATGCAAATTTTACGAGGGTGGTAATGTCTGAAGTGGGACACACTGTATATTTAAAGACCAACTTATGTGAAAAAATAAGTAGATTAAATTTTCTATATACGACTACACTAGAATGACCGACTAAATAAAACAGAAGCATTCAGAAAGAATTCTATTATGTACAGTATACTAATACAGGTTTTTACAATAGAACAATGAAGGTTACTTCAATCTCAAATTGTAAACTGCAGAAAAAATTGCAGTATTAAGTTATAAAATGTTAATATTAAAATACACGATACAAATGGTTCACCTTTATATGTACGCCACAATTTGATCAACATACGTTTTACGTGTTGAAGAATGCACTAAGCAGCATCCAATAAAACAGAATTTTATTTATTCATCTAAATTACATAGTTCCTTATGTATCAATGGCACCCGAGTGGATTCAACAACACAAAAATGATGTATATCAATTGTACATGAAATATTATGTAAAAAATATGTACCAACACCTCTTTCACGATTTACATGTCAAACCTATAAAAATTATATAATATATCAGTTATTATAGCAAAATGGGCAAAAACTTTCCACTGCTTATCAAAATTCCGTTTTGGAAATATACTAGTCTTATAGAATGAGCTAAAGGCAAACACTTATTCTACCTTTAAAATAAATTTAAGTGAAAGGCACTATATGTTAGTGTAAATAGTATTATTAGAACTATACCTAGGACTAAAATAACGATTGTCATGTATTTACATTAATAATTAAAGGCACCAAAAATGGATGGATTTGTTTAGTATATGAGCACAATGATTCAATACAATTACTATTAACCATTTCGTTAACAAGGCATTGTATAAAACTGCAAATCTGTTAACATCTGCAACACGGCTAGTCCAAGTCAGGAGCAGGGAGTGCAAATAATATGTATGTATAAAACGCAATTGAAAAAGATATACAACCTTAACAAACGTAATATTCTAATATACAACTATAAACGTGTTTAAAACTTCCAAAATTTCAATTTTTTCCAATGACAGCAAACTTACATCACAGAATTGTTCTATTGACACTTGTGCAAAATGTTTCATTATCCCCAGTAATACACACTTTGTAAATTTGTTAATCATGTAACAGATTAAACAACACAACAATACAAATTTCACAATAGTATTAGTCATTTCAAATCATTAGTGTACTTTAGAGGCATATACAAATAAATAAATAGTACGTAGGCTCCCTACTTCAATGTCCAGTTAATGTTAAGTTTAGTTGCTAGCCAAAAAGAAATTCTGAGCTACCGCCACACCAAATATAGAGAATTTAGCAGTATTCTACCTACACAGCACTCTTAACCGGACACCGAAATACCGGGCCTTTAAAGTTCATTATGACAGTTAGTTACTAACTCATTCAGTACTTGTAATTTACAAGTATTTACCTATTGCGACGAATTTATTTATTTTTGAATCTGTGCGAGTTTTAAAAGTATATCTTCATCTTCTTCCATTACAAATATTCAATTAACGTAAACTGGCAATGACTTTGAAATTGGTCACAAAATGAAATATATACCGCGTTTGTCAACAAGCTCTTATTAAAATTTTACCAACACTCCGTGAAACTTAGTTTTTATTATGATAAACAAATTCTAAATGCCGTAACAATTTAAAATAAATCCACTTCTATCTCTCCGTGAATGAGTAAGCTGGCAAGGTAAATACTCTGTAATTTTCTATACATTTGTGCTTTAGGTTTTAAAGTAATGTAGAAACTAACTTAAGATATACACTAAAACTACAAATTTATGCAAACATACTCAACAGTAACGTAAATTTAACGTCCCCCTAAAGCCAATGTGATATAACAAAATTTCATAGGCAACAATTTCATATCCAACTAATGGTAAAGATTATTGCAATTTGAAAGCGTATGTGGGAAATATATTGCATCTTACCATCGGGAAACAACTTATAACTAGTACTTTAATATCAATCACTTGTGCAGTTAAAAAAACAGTAACATAAAAACATTTGTACACAACACAACATTTAACCGTAACAGAGCTTGGTATGTTCAACTCGGAATGGCGGATACCCGTGAATACTCCCTCCCAGGTACCTTATTTCTGCAAGAGGCTCAACAAATTTTACTAAAATTGTATAAATTTACACAATCAATGTGAAAATTCATTTTACATCATAATTTATGAAAAACTATAATTTAAATGAACGTAAAAATGCAATTTTCCCAATCTCTTTTTACATTATAACTAATTTAAAAAAATATATTGATTTTGATCTTCCATTAGATATACACTTACACTTCTTGCATTTATAAATATATAGTAAATAAAGGTTTTCTATACTGAACTCATCTTCCAGAAGATTTATTGAAGTTGTAACTATTTTTAGCCTGTTAAATACATGATTCGTTTAACATAATTTGCTACTAAAAGAGTGGTTAGTAGCTATTAACAAAAATCAGTAATGAGGTACCTAGGTAGTCTCGCCACTCCTAACAAAATCAAAAATGATCAAAATACTAAGATATAAGATGTTTCTAGGTCGACATAAAAGCTGTAAAGTCAAATCTGAGCATACTCAGGCACTTTGTTTCAAGTTACAACCAGATGAGCACGTTATCGGGTTTTGTTGTGGGTGGATTAATGAGACTTTGAACGTCTTCTAACATCACTCCGGAAAACTCTTCGCCCAGTTGCAAAGTAGGCACTAAGTCATCGGTAGAATCAATATTATCACTTAACGACGAAATATCTGGGGTGTCTAAAGTATGACTCTCACTAGCAACATCCATGTTGTCATCCATGTTTGCTAAAAAATCCTCTGGGGTGTGTGGCATTGAATATGTAGTACCCATACCTAAAAATAAGGCCATCAAAATTAGTGATTATTATATTCATTATTAATTTGTTTGTACATGTATATCATGTTATATCAACTCAATATATAGATATAAAATATTACACTCTAATTTTTATGAAGTACATTTTTTTTCTCTTTGACAACTTTCAAAGTGAAACTTATTGTTTTACTTGTTGAAGCAAAACATAGGGAAAGATATCATTAATGCATTACAACTACAACATTTTTATTACAATTATTGTTTCAGTCAATATTCTACAAAGTTATGCGGTTAGCAGCGGTGCGGCGACATAAACATGTAGTAAAACATTTCCCTCTCTGCCCTTTGTGAGCATTGCTGAACACTACAAATTGCTCATTTGCGCATCAATGCTACACAATCTGAACAGAATTCTGCAGATTTGGAACATGAATGTGCAGAATTTTGACCACAATTTTGCACACAGAATTCTGTATGACACAACACACAATTTTTGTAAAAACACTTTGTACAAAAGTCTGTCATGTCATAGTAGCCTTATACTCAATCATAAAAAAAAATAGTGGTGGGCCTTCAAATTATAATATAATCTAATATATGCAATTTCTGTAGTCACAATTTAATTTTGTTGCACTTTCTCTTATCTCACTAGCGTCTTTGATTCAATGCTGTTCATGTAAAATAAATAAATAAATAAAAGCACTATAATATAGAAACTTATGCATCAACCTAATATTATGATACTGTGATAGAATTCTACATTATCCAAAGTCACGTGATTATTTTGATAGTTATCTCATAGGTGTCAATGTAATATCGACCTATTTGCGCATACTCTAACAGAATTTTTCACAAAATTCTGGTTTGTGTCATATATGTTTTGTAGAATTTTGAATTCTGCGATGTGTTATATTATCCTAAGTATAGGATTTATTGCTTTTCATATTGAATATTTAGGTTACAGATATGCATCAATAATTTCAGTTGGAAAATTGTGGCCTATTTAAGAAATATAACAGAAAACAGAATGGTGTATATGATAACAACACAGGTTTGTTCTATATGCTTCGTAGCGCCCTGTATATAAGCAATCTAATTGTAGTACCCCACTCAATGCAGCAGGATATTTCTTGATACCATCAGAAGTATTTTTTTTTGAAAATTATGATTTTATTATTGCATTTAGTGTGATTATACATATATCTCATTGATTATTCAAAATATCCTAAAAACCTATTAGAAAACTTTTAAGAAACTCTGTACTACATAATGTAAAATTATTATCAGATATACAGTGTATTCGGTATAACCGAAGTAGACTAAACTTGTTTTTGATATGAAACGGCTTATATAGTACGAGGGTTGCCTTTTATATTTCGGGATTAGAGAACAGAAACAAATATTTATCATGGAAAACGGCTCTATTGTTTTTCAAAGTATTCTCCATGAAGATCAATACACTTTTACATGCATGTGAACAAATTTTCAAAGTACTTTTTCCACTCCGATTGAGGTATCTCCAAAGCATGCATTTTGAACGCATCTACCGCTTCTTCAGGTGTCGAAAAACGTTGACCTCGCAATTTATTTCTGATGTTCGGGAATAAAAAGAAGTTACTGGGTGCCAAATCAGGACTATACAGCGGATGACTCATCAAATCGACGTTTTGGGTGCTCAAAAAGTCACCTGTTCGAGCTCGCATTGTCTTGGTGGAGAATGAACCGTCTTCGGCGGTTGGTTTTCTTTATTTCTCCAAAGACTTGTGGCAAACAAAGTGTACCATTCAGAATTGACCATTCTATGTTGCACCAATGGTACGGTTGAGACATGTCCGGGTTTTCCAAAAAAACAGGCGACCATTTGCTTCGAAGTGCTTCGTGCATGAACGACTTTTGTTGGGTTTGGCTCGCCTTGGAAGACCCATACAATTGACTGCTGTTTACTTTCGGGCTCATACGCGTAGATCCACGATTCATCACCTGTCACGATGTCATACAAATGTTTTGAAGCACCGCGATTGTCAAATTATATAGGATCCAACGCGAACAAATCTTTTTTACGGTCACATGTTCATGGCATATTGAATGCATGCTGGTCCCACTAATGTCCAAGGACACCTCAATCTCACGATAAGTCACATGACAATCTTGCAGTATCAGTTCATGCACCGCATCAATGTTTTTCCGAACAACAACCGATTTTGGACGACCTTCACGAAGTTCGTCGTTCGTCGCCTGAGCCTCTCGTTTTTTACTTACAATTTCTGTTGCCGACAAAAATAAAATGCTATAGGCCTATAGTACATTTACTAGACGCAACCCAGTAAAAATACTGCAGCACAAAAAAACAGGGCATAGATAATCCACACACCGGAGAATTCATGTATGAGATTTTATTATTGTATTTAGTGTGATTGTTTATATCTCACTGATTATTCAAAATATCAGGAAATCCTAAGAAAACTAGTACGGAATTTTATCTTGTATGATTTAAAATTATTTTGGATATACAGTGTATTCGGGATAACCGAAGTAGACTAAACTGGTTTTTTGATATGAAACAGCTTATATATTATTTTATACCTCACAGATGGAAGATTAATTTAATGTAGGATTATAGGGGTTCACTAATCTTTATAATTTCTGTTACTGCAACATTTTGACTAAATTTGTTGCTACACCTTCATGTAACTAACACTATCTTTGCTTTAATCTTCAAAATTAGTTGGCTAGGGTGTACTTTAACTTATTTTAGTTAATTACTTAATCATACAGAGTAAATCTAATTTCAAAAGGTGATTAAACATATTTAAATCATTTCTTGCAGATAAGTTAGCCATTTTTTATACACATTGCAATGCTTTTTTGATGATACAAATGCAATAGCATTTAGATACAACACCCATTTATAACTGAAAAAGCAACAAGTATTACATTAAAATTTGCAGAAATGTAATAAATTCTCCAATTTTTAACTACAGTGAAGTTTCCAATAAGCGGACACCGATGGTTCCACACTTTTTGTCCATTTATTGGAGCGTCCGATTAAAAGAAACAATCATGTCCGGGTATAGGAAGTGTCCGTTTAAGAGAGAGAACACATAAATTATTAAAACATGCAGAAAAGTGTATTTTATTGAACATAACTACAATAATTATAATTATAAATAATTATTGCCTACGAATACCGCAGCTAAACTGCTTAATATAAGTCCGAATTTATAAAACTCATAAATCAACAAGTTCTGGATTTTACGAACAAACTACAGTAAAGAAATACAACGTTGAAATTAGTTCTGTGAAAACCGTGATAAGGCTCAAATATTTATAACAGGAAGTACTAGTATTAAATTTCACCAGGACGGTGACATAATGTAATATGCGCAAATTAGATGTCCGGTTAAGGGGGGCAATTTTTCCTAAAAATGAGACTTATGAACTGTTCGTGTCCGTGTATTAGAGGGTCCAGTTAATTGAGGCTATTTAAAATGTGTTAGCAATAGCAGAACATTGGTTCACATGGTTCTACGAAATGTGTCCGTTTATAGGAAGTGTCCGCTTATAGGGAGTGCCCGTAATAGGAGGTTTCACTGTATATACTTTACGTGTTCTATATATCATATTAAATAAAAGCTAATTTAGTAGACTTTTAAATTATGAGATAATATACAAAGTTTAATACAACAAAGTTGAGGGGAAGTCAAAAATAATTCGAGTTATTGATAATTCGAGTTACCAAAATAGCTAACAAATTACATACCTATTTGATCTTTATTATATTGCAGGAACGAAAAATACGATGTCGACAATGAATGATATACTATATACTAGGTACTTAAGTTAAACTGACATGTTGCTGCGGAAAATATAAACAGTCATTGAGTGAAAAACTAATAGCAAACTTAGTCTACGCGACTACACAACATTTTACTTATCAAAAAAATTCGACTTATTGCAATTGGAGTTATCAATATAAAAACAGGAACATTGTAATAAGCATTTTGTAGGGAAACAAATTCTAATTCGAGTAATAAAAAATTTGAATTATAGAGATTCGACTGTATTTAATAACTTCTAGAAATCTTACAATCACCCTATGTAGTGTGTTAATTAGTTATATTTGAATTAACCAAGGAATTTAAAAAATCATACAATATTTCACTAAAGTAGGACTAATTATTTTCATTTTCTTCTTGAAATCATAACAATAAAATTTGGTCAACTTCATATAAACAATTGAGTACACGGAAACTATGAGTTTAAGACTCCCATAACCTTGCATTATGCAATCCTCTATTTACGTGGAATTTAATATGTAATAATGACAGGGGTTCCATTTTAAAAACATAAGTTTCATTTGTTCTGCTGGACAAACCAACTGGTAATCTAAAATTTAGTTTATTTATACAGATAAAATTTATTACTGTCTTTCTCTACCAGATTTTCCAATATTTTAAATAATAAGTGATGTATATAAGAAATGAAGCCCTAAACAGACTCCTCTGTTAATAGTAAAAACCATAATTTTATATCTTTTTAGCATATATATCACGTGTGTGATTTCTAATTGCCTGCTCTTCAGGTTACGTTACTGCTTTGCTCCTGCGTGCAAACTAGCAGCACTAAAGAGGACTGTTTAGCGGTTGAAATGTACATCTGCATTTCTTACTCTACTTTTATGAGAAGTAAAGGCTTTTTGCAATTTGAATATACATATTTTAGATTATTTTAATAGTTATTCCTTGCATATTTACACAGGTGTACAACAAGTCTTTCAATAAAGATTGATTATAAAAACCAAAGTGAATGAACGTGTTTACTTACTGAACCCATACAATTTATAACAGTTACTATTCTTGGTTCCTCTAGAACATGAAATATTTACTTCTGAATGCATAATATAACATCTGTCAAAATTACAATCATCCTACAAATTTCTTAAATCATTTCAGTCCTAGTAGAGGACTCTGGTGTCCTGATTGCCTCAAGATATTTAGCTACCGCTACATTGGAGTTTTTGTCCCATATTTAATTAAATACCAGAAAATAAAAATTGTGTATGAATGTGTAAGCTGAATAGATTAAAAAAAATGCACATTACATTTATAGCATACTATTTGTTTTACATTAAAACATGCGTCCAATACATAATAAACAGAAATTATAATACGTTGAAACTGATGGAGAAAGAACATTTGACTTGACCTGTTAATTACAGCTCATCATTTGAGATGTTGAGCGTGTTTCTAAGTGCAACATTTGAATTTACTATGCAACATTTTATAAATTCCTCATGTTCTGCATGCTTCAAATGGGTTTTTATGTGGGGAAAACTGTATGGTAGGTGTAATATGCATTTTCTTTATGTGTCCGGCCGTCAATTTCTGGAAATAGTGATTGTTTAGAAGGGGAACATATACTTCCTACTAATAGTTACACATCTTAAGACAGTCTAATCACCACTATTTATTAAACATCTCGAAAGAATTTGTGAAAAATTCATCCAGGTTTGTCAAACAATTAAAACACTACTTTTACCAAGTACAAAACAATTTAAGAAACTCATACTGTGTTAAGTTATGCACATTCATGAATAAATATAATATTAAAACTAATTATAGCAACTGAACTGTTGTTGATAACTACTAACAGTTATAGAGTAAGTATCTTTCTTCTTAGAGTGCTTTATCTCTTACGAGACGTAGCGATCTTCTCTCCTATGCCTTTGTTGCGCGTTTTTAGAGTGTCACGGACATAGAAGACCTACAGTTTAACGTGGGCTCCGAACCACGGGAAGTGTAAACACTTCTACTTCAGAGAAGATTTACCAGGCAGAATACCTCGCTGGTTTGCCATTGCCTTGCGAGGGAGAACGGCCGTTAAAAATCTGATGTTCTGGTGAAGTCTAACGCGCTAACCTGCAGCCTACGGCCGCCTCGGCCGAGGAAGTATAGTCACCATAATTTTCAATGGAAAACTGACCATGTGCCTACCTCAGCTATACAGTATGTAACATTTATTACTGTAGAACACAAAATATTTTTAGTTAACATAAGCAGAGATTACAACCTTCAGCATTTAAATTGCTTCATAAACCTCCACAGATTTTATACATCCTCTTGTAAAATGTTTAATAAATACAGCTGCACATTCTCCTTAAGGCTGGCATTTACTTAAAACAAACTTCAAATTTTTATATATTGATTTGTCTAACCACCAACTATAATTGTGTTGACAGTTTTAGACATACGCTTGTAAACCTGATTGAAAATTGTAATTTGACATTATTTATTTCAATTGTAGTTACCTAAAGTAAAGCCTAACGCATAATTTAAAAAACCCACACCTGGCTGAGTATTACTAATGTGCATTTTGGTGTCAATTTAGAATGGGCTTAACTCCGCACGATGTGTTGCCTACATTTTGCACTTATGTTGATCACAATTTTGTAAGTATGCACAATTGTGAAATCCATTTCCAAAATCTTATCAACTCAAACATAGAAATTTTCTCAATACTAATTATGATAGATCTATCTACTAATGCAAAGAATGTTGTATTTTTTCAATATTTTATCATTTGATCAGCATTCATATACTGAAAACACATCTAACCTTTTTTATCTATAACATAATCAATATTGAGAGATTCCAAAATTCCTTCAGGTCAGTAGATAGGTACGACATGCAAAAATTATATAAAATACAGAGCATGCTTTCATCTATAGCCTTGGTCTCAAAAAATGGAAGTAAGTTAGCGCTAAATGCAATAAATTGTCACATGTAAATGACAACTTTAAGGGATTCTTGCTATCAGTACATTGGAAGCTTTTCTATGTATCTAAACAAATAACAATATTCACTCTAAATAACAAAGTCGGCTTCATACATTACCATAAAGTTTTTGTAACAATAAAAATATGTCATCAAAATACAACAAAGGTTGTTAAGCTTCTGCAAAGATAGAAGACAACTAAAAATTAAAGAATTTGTCTACTTTTCGTTTTTACTGTTCTGCTGGTTCTTCTTAGTCTGCCCTACTAATTGTTTATTAGAAGACAGCAGGTGGAACTTTGTTAATTAAGGATATTGAAAGAACTTTTACCACAACATAGTTAAAAATGGTACCACTGAAAGTGACTAAGACAAAAAAAATAAGATGAGTTTTAATATTTGTAAAAGAATTTATAGGGTGATCACAATCTCTGCAGATGTTATCTTATGATATTCATTCATATATAAATATTCTGTGATTCGAGAATAAAAAATAATTGTAGCAACTAAACTATTCTTTGATTACTTTCGAATCATTGTAAATGTTAAGAACTATAGGACTTAGTAAAGATACATATTTTAATTCCCATAACCAGCCCCTATCAGAAATGTTCTTGATCATACTGTATATAAATACAAACTATGTCATAAGCGAAAACACACTTTGGTTTTCATACCCAACCCTTATCATAAATATCGTTGATTTTGCCATACAACAGAAAGCAATAAAAGTACTACAATTAAAATTATGCGACTGGCCCTCCAGCACAGTTTAATTATAAGTATCAATAATTTGACATTATAAAATATATAAAACTTTCACAATTCCATCCTTCATTCAACATAAAAATAATAAGACAACGCATGACAAACTTAGTTTTTTGTTTTTTCGGGTTGATCAACCTTTAGATAATAACCAATAAGTAGTAACCACACAATGCAATTATTCATGATATCTGAGGGAAATAAATTTGTTGATGCATTAAAATGTAAAAATTTACTCTTTCAATTATATTTTTATGATTAAAAGAATATTTACCCAATCCACTGTCTGCAGACTCCTGACGAGAGTGATCAGTCAAACTGGATAGAAATGGATCCATTGGTAGTTCAGTGTTGCTGCCGCGTAACATGAGTTCTTGTTGACGTCGAATTTCTTGCTGCCGCTGTTTTAAGCGTTCACGTTCAAGTTGTAATAGCTGTAAACGTAGCTGCTGTTGTTTTGCCGGAGAGGATTGAGGCGATAATGCACTCGTGTGCTGCCATGATTGTTGAATTATGCTACCACCTCCTGGCGGTCTTTGAAGATGTTGTGCTACAGCAAAACATTTTTTGGTGAAATGCAATCAAAATTATCACTTAACTCAGTACTTAAGCCTAGTACTTAAAGCTCAAGCGAAGTTCAAGCACAGGAAAGGATTTAAAAATTATAAAAATGTATGCAAACCTTTCACACAATTTTCACACGTACGCTATTCTTTATAAACATGCATTCAGCACTTTTGATATAAAAAATGCAGTTGTGCCGCCACTCTTAATAAATTGAAACAAATAAAAGTGAACACAGACTTTGAAAATAAAAATAGAAGTAAAGATAAAGTAGGCAAGCCCTTTTTAAAACTAACAATTATTTTTAGCTAGCTAAATTCACACATTCGTAAATACAAAATTTTATCTCAGTTTCAAACAATAACAAACACCATATGGAAAAATTTCTAGTAAATCATGAGTAAATGTAAATGAATGATTACAATTTTTTTAAATTATTCTGACGCTTTTTTGAAAGTTAACTGTTGAGTAATTATTTTTTAAACAATTAGGAAGCACCACTTTTGGAAGCGACTATGTAACATTATAATTATAATGTTTATTAGAAGCTGGGCTTTAAATAATTGACAGCTGCCAAATAGGAAAGTTAGTTATTTTATTAAACAATGAACTTGAAAAATAAATTTTAACTACGAGTGGCAGCTCTGCAACTATTTCAAAATTGAACGAGCATCACCTGAATATACATAAGTGTATAAACTTTTAATAATTTAGAAACTTACGTATTCGAGGGTCAAACCACGATGTGGTACGTGTTTGATGATTAATGAAATAAATTTCTCCCTCTGGAGTTTGTGCTTGTTCCCATCCTTCAGGTAAAGGCCCCAAATCTACGTCTGTGTTTGCTTTAGCTGAAGTAAGTGAAACTGTATTTAATACCGTAAAGGCTCATTCATCATATAAAATTCAACCAAAACTATACAACTACATTCTAAATTACACTATTTGTTTAATTATAAT
The DNA here is from genome assembly GCA_014611495.1 of Limonius californicus. Lineage (NCBI taxonomy): Eukaryota > Metazoa > Arthropoda > Insecta > Coleoptera > Elateridae > Limonius > Limonius californicus. Next base: position 7,302 of record JABXWE010024336.1, on the reverse strand, counting down.
ACTAACCTGTACAGGCTGTGGTTTGTGTTGCGGTTTGTGCCTGTGTTACTTGATGCGACGTTAATAGCTGCTCTGCACTTTGATGTTGTTGCTGGGCAGCAGCCTGAGCTGCTAATGACTTTCGGGGATCTTCCCATGTTGTTGAGCGAGTTATGTGACTGAAAAAAAATTATATCTTAGTTTATAATTCCTACTAAAAATTTTCAGTTTTTCCGCCCACAGCATCTTTCACCGGGGAAATTTCAATTTAATATTTATTTGTACCCAACTAAGTCATATTTTCGTGCAAATATCAGCTCTTTGCTTACTGATTGTTATTCCCAATAATATTACGCTGGCCTCACAGTTATATCTGCAGAACAAGGTTAATCCGTAGATATGCAATCAAAATTAATATGAATCATTCAATTTAACAATGTATTTGTATGTTTTACAGGTGCACAAAGCTAACAATGAAACAAGAAACAGTTTATCATCAATTTATAGAACATATTAATCTATACCATTTACGCAAAGTATAATTTCCAAGGGCCTATTTAAAATTTCATGTGTTAAATTTTTTTTTATATTTCATATGTTTTGTATCAACAAATTCAAATGTTCATTTGAATAATATAAACGCATCTCCATAAAAACTGTATTGACTGTTTTACATGTCCAATGTTTTGTGCAAGCTCAAACATACATTTCAAAACAAAAAATAATTGGTGTACAACGGGTGGCCTATACACGATAAAGTTTCACTGAGAGCTACATTAAATTAGATTTATTGGGAATGTTCGTGCAGTGCTGGTAATAGTTCGGAAACAAACTACCAAATTCGTTTCTATCAAACTAATACCGATAAGTACGCCCTCATCCAATTCGGTCTTAGCTATAACCACATACAAAATACGGTTTCTGTTTTCAACTTGAATTGCAATGTAATAATATCTTATTTTATTTCTATATAACTTCTTTCTATTAATTAATAATTTAACACAATGTTAATTAATATGAATTTCAACGAAATAAGGGAAGACATAATTATCAAATGGAGTATTTCTAATACGGACTTTCCAATTTTCTAAGAATGCTAGGACGCGTTTCAGTCACAGTAATATATTTTAGGACATTCTGCACGTTATAGGCACTTAAATATTAGAACCCCTTAGAATAATTATGTTAATGTATGGAAGACGGTACAAATTCCGAAACAATGGACGAAGAACATTATAATACCAGTCTATAAAAAAAGAGACTCTATATTTGCGACAACTATAGAGCAATATGCTTATTCCTAGCTGCACTGAAACTCTACATCCGGATAATAGAAAAACGACTAAGAGAAATCGAAGAAGAAACAAACAAAGAACAAACGGCGTTTCGGTCAGAGCAACAAACACATACCCACATACACAGGAAATTTTTCTTTTTAATATACTTTGTACATGTAGGTAATTGTCTATGTATACTTTTAAAAAGAACGCATCAATTATGCCTATTATGTAGGCAACCAACTATACAGAAAACTAAATTTTACGAATTTCAAAACAATCAAATTAATTCAATGTTAAAAAATAAAATTACGTCTTTATTTAATGCATTATTGCGTTTTTTATACAACCATGTACAATAAAGACGAAAAAGTGGAAATTCTAATGTGGTATCAGAATGTAACGGCTTAAGAACTGTGAGAAACTTATTTTCAGTAAAATATCCAAAAAGACCTATTCCTTGTATTCGAACCATACAAACAATTGTTAGAAAACTTAAATCAGAGGGACGCGTAATAAATCCCCATGAAATAAGAACTAAAAGTAATAACATTTTAACCGAAGAAATGAAATTAAATATTTTATGCTACGTTGAAGAAAACCCCATAGTATCACTACGAGAAATAGGTTCACATTTTAATGTTTCTAAAACCTCGGTATTTATAACACTAAAAGAATTTAAGTATAAATCGTACAAATTTTCTAATCAACAACTATTCGATGAAGACAAAAAAAGAACACTCTTTTGTGAAACTTTCTTTAATTTGCTAAATGCACATGAATAAGATAGTTTTTAGTGATGAAGCAACTTTCACAATAAATAGAGAAGTGAATTCACAAAATTTTAGTAGTGTACTATAGTTCCTCATCTATCTACTATCCATTATCCCGCCAATCTCATTCTTTAGATATTGGTCCCGCACTAACCGCCACTTACAAAACTTAACTCACACTCAATACACTGGGAAAGTTAACATATGGCTAGGAATACTTGAAAATAAACTTATCGGTCCATATTTTATTGATGGTAATCTCAATACAGCCAAATTTTTAGAGCTATTAAGGTAAGACATCATTCCGGCAATAGAAAACTTAAACATCGATGACCCGTGGTTTCAGATGGATGGAGCCCCTCCGCATTCCACGAATGCTATAAGAAACTTTCTAAACCACAGGTTTCCAGGACGTTGGAGAGGGAGATTCGGTACCGTACCGTGGCCTCCGCGTTCTGCAGAATTGTCGCCCAATGATTTCTTTGCATGGGGATATGTGCCATCAAAAATTTATACAAATATTCCAATACAAAGTATTGATGAATTAAAAGATCGCATACGTACCGAATGCAATAGTTTGAATCCTGACTTTCTTGCGAATGCTGTGCGTGTTTTTCAACACCGTTTAGGTTATTGTTTAGAAGTACAAGGTAGCCATATCCAATACTTGTTGTAAATGTTGTTTTTATTTTCATTTCCGTTTTCTGTCATTGATATTTAACGTTTTACAATAATAATCGTCGTTGTTGTTCCACTCATTTTTATTTGCTTATTTATATAAACACCGCATCGAACATAACCTTCATACTAAAATAATTTTACAACTACAGTGACGTTTCTGTATGCTTCCGTTTTTTTTAGTTTTCTGTATAGTTGGTTGCCTACATAATAGGCGTAACTGAAGCGTTCTTCTTAAAAGTATACATAGACAATTACATGTACAATGTATACAAAAAAGAAAAATTCCCTGTATATCCCACGAGCCATAATACAGAAAACCCCGAATAAAAACAAATAACTATATGTAGCATTCCTCGAACTAAAAGGGCACTTGACTTAGTTCCACGAAAATACATTTAGGATCTACAGTTGAGTAGCAAACTAGAAATAAATGTCGAAGCATTACATAGAACAGTAATAGGAAAAGTTGGACTAAACGGAAAACTTACAGAGGAATTCCATACAGAAAAGAAAATCAAACAAGGCAACAGTCTCAGACCCCTATTTTTCGGAATATACAAGAACAATATACATAAACGATGCAGAAGGGAAACTCGAAGCAGGACACTTTGATATTACAACTTAAACCCAATGAGTCAAAGATCTGCTATGTGCGGATGACATCCCGCTAATAGGAAGAAATCCGCAACCGCTACAGAGAAACATCAGCATATGGAAGAAACACCTAGAAGAAAAGGAAATGGAAATAAATAAACAAAAAAGCAAAGTTAAGTGCATACCCAAAACAGCGGCAAATAGAACGCAGGTACAAATAAATCAGAAAATATGGATGCATACGACTACCTCGAAACGATAATCAGTAAAGATGGGAGAATAAATCAAGAAATAAAAAATAGCATCAGAAAAATAATAAACTATACTACCAAATAACATCTTAATTTAAAATAAATTAAATACAAAGACAAACTACTCGTATAAAACGATCTATACACCCACCTTGCGATACGCTTCTGAAACCTTGATAATGCTGGGCACACATACCTATATCGAGCATAACAGCTGCAAAAAGTTAAATACCTAAGAAGAGCGATAGGGAAAAAACAAGGCGGGGTAGGGTTAGAAATCGAAGTGTAGGCGAAGAATTATAACTAAAACCGATAGTAGAAGAAAGAGAACACAAACAATTATAATGGTAGAGATATCTGAACCAAATGAACGACACCCTATACCTAAACAAAGAAAGAATTTGAAATGAGAAGCGATGAAAAAGAACAAAAGGGAAACCAAGAAACGGATAGGAATATATCATCAAGCAAATACCAGAAAAAAAGAGAAAAATCCACAGAATAAATCCGAATACTTTCCAGGAACAGAAGATAATACAAGAATCGGTTTAATACCCCAACACCATGATGGTATTACGGAAGAAGAGGAAGTAAGTAAGTAATTAATGTAGAATATAATTTTAAATCTATTAATAGTATCTGTTTCATAAGTCCATTCGCTCTACAAAAACTTTAAAAGTTGTAGGCGAAATGATCAATGAAAAGTATTTGTTACGCATTTGGAAACTAAATGTGGGGAAAAAGCACAATCAGATGGAAAGCTGCTAGTAAAAATAGAAGTATTAGCGTTTATGGCTAATTATAATTAAACTACACAATGCTATATAAATAACAACTATTTCAGAAACACATTTAAAGGTGTAAATCAGTGACATCCGTTCAACCTGTGCACTAAAGTCCGCGGTAATTGGTACTTTCATTAACAAAATAATAAATAAGCTGTGTTAAGATGCATACTATATACTTAAAACAATGTTTTGTTCTGTCTTTGTTTTGTGTAATTTTAAAAGTGCTCCAATTTTCTGGCACTGTTGTTTAATGGAGAATCCTGTAAGTTATGTTATTGCATTCCTGTAATTATTTGCATTAAATAGAGCACCCAAATTTGTACTTTAGAGATGATGGAGAAAACTGCATTGTAGGGATTGAAATGTCATTGGGGTAATATGCCGCAATTTCCCTAAATGAGATGTGAAACATAATATTTAGGGTACACAAAGTTTTAGTTTTTAGGGAAAGTTCAAATGAATTAAATATCCATGTGGGCATAGTTTTAATATGAACGCCGTGCCGTGACGACAAGTGTTACTTTCAGACTGTTGATGTTAATGTTTAAAAACATGGTTGGGACGCAGAGCTTTCTACATTTTTTGATAATTATAATATAATTACGTTTCTTTGAGTGCGATTTCAATTAGGTGTCAAATATCATTGTAAAAAAATACCCCTTCTACTTTACCAAAAATGTCTTTCAAGATCAAGTAGTACTACTGAAATATAACCAAATATTAAATATAGGTTTTGAACATGAATAGGAATAAATAACGTTTATTTGAAAATGTTACTTTAAACAGTACACGCCAAAAATTCTAGGGGAGGGCCTATAGAACGTTTTTAAACGAGATCTACAAACTATTAAAGTTTAAGAACCGCTGATATCAAGGATAATATTGAGTGGAAGTAGGATAGAAGTTGATTTCCACCCACTTCAATTGTGGAAGGCAAATGTACACGTACAGAAAATCTCGATAAAAGCATTCTCGAAAAAAGCTAAGACAGCGTAATTGTAAGCAATTTTTATGCCAGGTGGTCTAATTCAAGTTCTAATAATAAAAACAAATACAAAAGCGCGCTACGCAATGCAATCTCTCGCAATGAGATTGAGAGAAATAATCATAGATAAGAGTCTTTAGATTAACCTGTCTTATCACCATCTGTTAACAAATAAAGATACAATATTGCTGTAATAAGTAAAAAACAAACTAATTCTAGGTAAACTTGCATGTAATGTCTATTTCAGTAAGTGCTTTTGCACGTACACGAAGTGATTCACGAAGTTGCTAAAAATTTAATGGTCTAAAATAAGAAAAAAGTGCCGCCTCAAATGGTTTAATATCCAAGATACAGGGTGTATAAGTATCTATGAAAGAACAGTGTGTTACAATTATTTCACGAACAACTCAACATGTAGTTTTAAATTCGAGATATTGTTAACACCTTGTACATAATTCGTGATTGAACATGGAACTTAAAATTTTCAAAAACTATCTATTATGAAACTGTCTAAATTAGATGACTAGTATTTAAATAATTCCTTCGTATGAAGCGCATTTTTGACACTTTTAGAACCTGGAGTACTATACAGTCTTACTGTTTTTGAAATAAATATCTTTCATAGATAATTCGTTCGCCATTATCTTGGAAGAATTTAACGCCGAGTGGGATCTAAAATATGAGATAAAATAGCGGGAAGATTTGGAGAGAATCACCTTAACGACAACGGAGTATAGCGAATAGACCTGCGTGTATAAAACAACTTAAAAATAACCAATGGATTTTTGAACCATAAGAACATGCATCGATATACAGGGAATTTCTCTTTTTAGCATACATTGCCTATGTATACTTTTAAAAAGAACGCGCCAATTACGCCTATTGTGTAGGCAACCAACTATACCCACAACTAAAAAACAGAAGCAAACGTCACTGTAGTTGTGAATTATTTGAGTATGAAGGTTATGTTGATGCAGTATTTATATTAAATAAGTAAATCAAAATGAGTTGACCAACAACGACGATTATTATTGTAAAACATTAAATATCAATAACAGAAAACGGAAATGAAAATAAAAACAACAGTTACAAGTATTCGAAATGACCACCTTCTACTTCTAAACAATAACCTAAACGGTGTTGAAAAGCACGCACATCATTCGCAAGAAAGTCGGGATTCAAGCTATTGCATTCGGTACGTATGCGATCTTTTAATTCATCAATACTTTGTATTGGAATATTTGTATAAATTTTTGATGTCAAATATCCCCAAGCAAAGAAGTCATTGGGCGACAAATCTGCAGAACGCGGGGGCCACGGTATGGGACCGAGTCTTCCTATCCAATGTCCTGGAAACCTGCCGTTTAGAAAGTTTCTTATAGCATTCGTGGAATGCGGAGGGGCTCCATCTATCCGAAACCACGGGTCATCGATGTGTAAGTTATCTATTGCCGGAATGATGTCGTTCCTTAATAGCTCTAAACATTTGGCTGTATTGAGATTACCATCAATAAAATATGGACCGATAAGCGTATTTTCAACTATTTCTAGCCATACGTTAAGTTTCCCGGTGTATTGACTGTGAGTTAAGTTTTGTAACTGGCAGTTAGTGCGGGACCAATATCTAAGAAATAAGTTTATCAGGATACTGGATAGTGGATAGATGAGGAATTATAATACATACCGAAAATTTTGTGAATTGACTTCTCCATTTATTGCGAAAGTTGCTTCATCACTAAAAACTATCTTATTTAAAATGTATTCATGTTCATTCGCAAATTAAAAAATGTTTCACAAAAGATTGTGCTTTTTTCTTTGTTTCCATCGAATAGTTGTTGGTGATTCGAATATTTGTACGATTTATATTTAAATTCTTTAGTGTTATAAACACCGAGGTTTTAGAAACATTAAAATGTGAACGTTATTACTTTTAGTTCTTATTTTATGGGAATGAATTACGCATCCCTCTGATTT
>JABXWE010024335.1:0-19811 GCA_014611495.1 Limonius californicus | reverse complement strand
AATAGATTAATTGATAAACTACTAGCCTATCAAGCGAAACGGTTTCGATTCCGAAACAATTTTTTAAAATTCTTTTTCGTTCCTATTTAGTGTTTTGGTAATAGTAGCAGTTAGGGACCTGTCAAATAATTCTTTTTAAGTATTAAATTTAAATGATATACTTTCATATTTTTATAATTCATCATTCTTTGTTGCTAAGTTAAAAGGATTGTTAACAAATAAAATTTTAATTGTTTATTCAGTTACTCCATCATGGCGGATAAAATGACGTATGTACCCCGGACTAATCACAAGAGATATACGAATAGCTCAGCTAAGCATGCAACAATTTCAGAACGTCATGTTCTACAACGTCTTCTTAGTCCTGAAACATAACCTCAAATACCAGCATTTTCTTTTATTGTCTTGCTTTTGTATTATTAGGTTAGTATATCACATGACTTTTGTTTATCGTGGTATGCCAACAAAATAAAATCATTTTCTGCTTATACACCAAGTTAAGATGTGGTGTTAACGGTACAGCTTTATTGCCATGCCAAATGGTTGTTGCAACCATGTGTATTTATGTTTAAATAGATTTTTCAAAATTCCTAGTTTTTCTCTCGTTGTTTAAAAAAATTGATGTATATTTAAAAATTTAAATGTTGTTTCTTTTATTCCATTATGGCGCGTAGAATGACGTACATATGTACTCCGGACCAATAAATAGAGGTTTGCGAACAGCGGAACTGCGCATACAATCATTTCAAACAGTCAAGCGTTCTCTTGCCTCCAGACCTAACCTTAAACATGAGCAGTTCCTCTTAATTTCTTGCTTTCGTGATATTAAGATCGCGCAGTACGTAGCATTTGTTTGGTTGTTGTAACTTGTAACAACAGAGTAGAAACATAACCTCACATGCTTTTCACTGTATAGATTAAGCGCAGGCCACGCACGCTTATTCATGCGCCAGTTTTTTCAGCTCCGACAGTTTTTCTCTCTCTGTCCTACTTATTGTTAAACAGAGTGAGAGGTACCACAGAGATAAAATCCAAATTTGTTTCTAGACCAGGCTGAGATGCGACGTCAGTTCTATACAAGCCCTATTGTCATACCAAATAGTTGCAACTTCTATGTTTAAACATTCTTTTAAATACCAAGGCCCGCTCAGACATGGTGAAAACCTGACTTCTCGGGATAGTTGTATGTATAGTTCCAATTTTACAAGGCTCTTCTATTTATCAAATACTTTTAGTCTAAATATGCAGTCAATGTAATGTAATTGTATTTTAATACTTGAGACAAAATGTAATAGTTATCATATCATCTTTAAAATAAATGGCACTTAAACCCAAAAATAAGTGTATTATTGAAGATTTTAGATTTAACAATTATGCCATTAGCGTGGTGCTTAGTGATTTTTTTCTGTCAACTAAGGGTTGTCCTGTAGGTACGAAGTATGATTTGTGTGATTATAACCTAACCTAACAGAATGCCGTAGTCCTAACAATCGTTTAGTTGTCTAGCAATTAAGTGTTGCACTTCAGGAAATAGTTACACTCAGCTTGCCACTTCAAGCACACGCCAACTTGAATTTAACACAACCTGTAAATTTCGCCAACAATAATCTGCAAAAACTAATCTTGCATTCTTCACTCTCTATTGTGCATAATATCAAGGTTCCTTTTGTGCTAACATCAAAATCTCAATCATCGGTAATAATATAAACGCCATCAGGGATGAAAATTTATTGGTATTCACTAGACTCAAACGTCAACTTTCCACAAGACTTGTACAGGGTCATCACCTGAAAATGTTAGATTCTATTGTAATTTTGTTGTTTTTGAAGATGTCGGAAAATTAAACAATGCTTTATGACTAATTTTTAACAAGAAATACAATAGCTTTATCAAAAAAAAAAAACGGACATCGCATTAGAGAGATATAGCTATCAACTTTGTTTTTTCGTATGGAGAATCCTATATATAATTGTATCTCCTAATTCTTCATTTTTTCCTATTCATATACAGTGTGTCTCACTGTAGACTGCACCACCCCAGTATTTTGTTTATATATTATCAATTAAAAAAATTTCTTTTTTCTGATTATACCTCTCACTAAACTGTAATTTTACGTTATGTTACTTTCCCTTCGCGGTGAAATGCTAGCCTACTACGATTTAAAATAAACAGCAAAATTGAAGAAGTCGTATTAGGGATTTTTTTACAACAAAATTTTGTTAATAAAAGTTGTTCAGAATCGTTCAAATAAGCTAAATCCAAAATTTCATTACAAACATAAAATATTGAAATTTTTTAGAAAAAAAATTTTCAAATTTTGGATTGAAGAAGTCGTATTAGGGATTTTTTTACAACAAAATTTTGTTAATAAAAGTTGTTCAGAATCGTCCAAATAAGCTAAATTTCATTACAATCAAAAAATACTGAAAATTTTTTTGCTAAAAAATTCAAGTCCAAGATGAATTTTTTAGAAAAAACAATTTTTTCAATATTTTTTGTTTGTAATGAAATTTTGGATTTAGCTTATTTGAACGATTCTGAACAACTTTTATTAACAAAATTTTGTTGTAAAAAATCCCTAATACGACTTCTTTAATTTTGCTGTTTATTTTAAATCGTAGTAGGCTAGCATTTCACCTTGAAAGGAAAGTAACATACCCTTAAATTACAGTTTAGTGAGAGGTATAATCAGAAAAAAGAAATTTTTTGAATCGATAATATATCAACAAAATACTGGGGTGGTGCAGTCTACAGTGAGACACACTGTATATAATCATGTAATCTACTATCTTCTATTGTTTATGAGATATTGATAATTAAATAAATCAAACTGATTTCTTATTTGTTCGTTCATAATAGCGAAGGATTGTTATAGATATAGAAAGATATAGCTATCAACATCGTTTTTTCGTATGGAACATGCTATATATTATTGTATCTTCCTGCTTTCATGTTCGAAATTCCTGTAGGCAATATCCTTCAAATAAACCCAAAAAAATGTATCCACAAATGTTAGGTCAGGACTATTTTTCCTAGTGCCTTAAATTTCTTCAATTTAGTTTTAAGCCTATACAATTTTCGAATGTTATATTAACTTATATATGAACAATCTTTCTTTCGAGGAAAGAAATACGTTTATGAAAATAACTGTTCAATACCAAAGAAACTGTATATGTACTGCTAAAAAATATTGTTATGAACGGAGAAAAGTTATTTTTGTGCACGAAAACTTGTACTTGTTCATTAGAGATGACGCTCGCGCTAGCATCCATTGTTTCACACAAGGGTTAACTTGTAATAAAAAGATTACGCATCATACGACTCGGTATAGAAATACTCCAATTTCACCACTCAAAACACTTAACTTAGCAAAATTAAGTAAAACTGAACGTGTATGTGTGAATTAGCAGATGTTAGCGCGACCGTCATCTCTTGCAAACAAGCAGAACCACTTCGTTGAAGAGATTATTATCCTCCACCTAACATAATTTTCTACCAATAAAAATACCTAATATACAGCCAATTGCTGTGTATTATTTTCCTTATATCTTGTAATTATGATGTTTTAGAACTAAAATGTAAGTTAATGATTATTTTGGCTGCTGTAATATCACTGTTGATGCGATTTCTATGGTACTTCTAATATGTATTATTATTTTATAGTGAAAGACGAGCCCAAACGGTACCATTTTTTGAAAAAAGAACAAGGCCAAAGAAAAAAATTGTCTATATTAATTTTTAGAGAACGAAACACTGAAAACTTATTTCTTCGACTTGTAATAAATTCAATTTCTAATTTTCATTAAAACTAAAAGTGGCACGTCAGCCCATTATAACGTTCAGTAGAGACCAAAAAGGAATGATTTACTATACAGAGAGCTCAATCACGCCTCTGTGAATACTTTTGACTGTCCAAATTCTTGCAACAGAATACGTTAATATTGAAATTAGTCTGTTAACTGTTTGCATTAAGCCATAAAATTTCAAATCTAGGAATTGGGTCATAAACCAGAAGCTCTGCAATAAAAAAATATTCGGAATAAGTTCATAATGACTAATTGACAGCTCGAACAAGGGTCATCAAACCCCGTACAAGGCGGCAGTTGTTAAACAAGATACCCGCCCTTTTGGAAAGAACTAGATAAACTTCTTGTGTGAAACATCTGTGCCGCTTTCAACATAAATAATCTTAAACAATCTCACGTCGGAAATAGGACATGCTGCTAACTAGCAACCGTAGGATCTTGACAGAGATTTGCATCGCAAACATAACTTGCTTGAAATTTGGATTTATGACTAATGGCCGAACGTTAAACGATATGTTTACCTTCGACATCTGCTAATTTTGGAACTCGAAGGACGATGGTAGGTCTATTTGCGAAGCTGTGAACGAAGTTCCAGCGTACACAAAGCTTATTGAAGGAAAATCTACATTGAATCGGTGGTATTGGTATTGTTAAGTCACTTTCTTTTCAAAAACTGCAGCAAAAATTCAGTTTGGTGCTTTTTATAAATAAAGATTTTAATACTTTTAGAATAGTGCGATATGGTAGAAATGATTAGCCACCTACATCTCCAGACTCGATCAATCCGAATATCTTTTGTTAACCCACTTCAATAGAATCATCTATTAGGACCAACTGATTAAAAAAACAAAATAGGAATTTAATAGAAATAAATCCGATCGATCAAAATAGCAATGCTATACAATACAATAATGTAATTAGTTTTCTACATACATATATTCAATTACATGTAAAAGTAAGGACGGACGCAATGTTAATGTTAAGGTTACGGGTGATTGATTACTCATAGTTCATCCGTCCTGCCATATAACAATCAGAAAAAAATGTGTTATACAAGTGCAGTGTTTCTTGAATGACAATTATCAAGCACGCGCACGAATAATCGGACTTCTGGGAACAAAACTGCACAGATAACGTTTCCGGTTACAATAACCTCGAAAGATGAGGAAACTGACACTGATATTCTTTAAAATGTATGGCCGGAATTAGAGGTGATGAACAATGAATTTGATCAAGGCGAAATGGTCAGCTGACAGGGAAATTTTTGAAAAAGTTCCGCTTGTGGTATTCTTGAGGGTTAATTATAGACGCGCGGCGGATTTATTTATTTTGCGACTAGCTGCGTAAAACGAATTGTAAATGTTACCACACTTAATTATTACATAAAATTTATTACAACTTGAACAACATGTTCAAGGCAATGCGGTCTATTTATATGTTATTATTTTAACAAACACAACTGACTGTACTTAAGAAGCTGCAGAATAAGTGAAAAGCAAAATAGTAACAGGAAAGAAATGGAAAGTAATCAGAAGAAAACCCCAAAGTAAATTACCGAAAATGTTCTAAAATAGGTATTAGCAAGACGGCATTTTGTTTTTATTAAGTTCAAGATGTGTTGTGAGAATTTTTGTAAGAAGTCTAAACAATTTCATTTTCATGAGTGCAACCCAGTAAAATTCAAAAAGTTCCAAAAGGCTTTAGAGACTATAGCTTCATCAGGAAATAAATATTCAATGGTGAGGGTTTTCATTATACATTATACTTAAGTTCAGAAATGTTCTAATATAACAGCTTTTTATGCTTTTACACAAAATATGTCTAACATCAGTTTCCTAGTTCTAACTTTTTCAAAAACTTGTTTTACCGCTGAAGCTGAAGCTGTATATTTCACATTTGATAAACATCAAAACAGTCGTTTTTGAGATATCGGCGACCACATACACAGCCACATAGCCACGGACAAACATTCTAAAAACCACTTTTCAGCTTCCTACAAGTCCCAAGAGGATATTTCCGTTAAAATACATTATATCTTTTCACCAAATCCATACTTATTAGTTGGAGAAAATAACAGTATCATACTTATAAATTACTTTAATACTAAGTATATTATTTTTTTGCAATTATTTCAAAGGTAAGAAAACTAGTGGAACGTCTTATTATAATGACGAATTCTGAAATTTTCTAGGGATAGGAGGAGAAATTGATTTAATTAGAGATTCGAGGCTGTAACTTAACGATTGATTTAAGACTATTTCAGATATACTTTATGTTGGAGATTATTTACAGAAGATTTTCAGATAAAGTTTGCCTTGAAGATAGTTAACAGAGAGTATCCCATGCTTCGCTATACCTATGTATATTACAAGTGATTCAAAAACATGCCGATATAAGTATCCCACGTTTCATTATGTGGAACTTAAATTCAATGAAAGTTCAAATGTTGTTTGTCTTGGAGATATTTTTCAAAAATTGGTTCAGTTAGTATATAGAGAATTTAATGAGCGATTTAAGAAAATGTTAATATAGTTTGTCTGGCTGATAATTTACAGAAAAATTTCATGTTTTGCTATATACAGCTTAACGGTTGATTCAAGAAAATTTCAGATATAGTCTGCATCGAAGGTAGCTTATAGAGGGTATTCCATGTGTCGCTATTTAGAACTTAATGGATGATTCAAAGAAAGTTCAGATGTACGTTGTCTTGGAGATACTTCAGAAATTGGTTAATTTTGTGTATATAGAATTTAATGATTGATTCGAGAAAATGTTAGATAGAGATTGTCAGATTGGCAAATAATTTACAGAGAAATTTGATGTTTAACTGTATACGAACTTAATGGTTGATTTAAGAAAATTTCAGATATAGTTTGCATCTAAGGTATTTTATAGAAGGCATCTCATGTTTCGTTATGTAAGACTTAATGGTTGATTCAAGAAAAGTTCAAATGTTTGTCTTGGATTTATTTTTCAGAAATTGGTTTATTTGTGTCTACAGAATTTAATGGTTGACTTAAGAAAATGTTAGATATAGTTTATCTGGCTGATAATTTACAGAGAAATTTCGTTCGAATAAAGTTCTGTACAGTTAACTGTACAGAACTTTATGGTTGATTCAAGAAAATTCAGATATGGTTTGCATCAAAGGTAGTTTATAGAAGGCATCCCATGTTTCGGTATATAAAACTTAATGGTTGATTCAAGGTAAGTTGAAATGTTGTTTGTCTTGAATATGTTTTTCAGAAATTGGTTCATTTTGTGTATACAGAATTTAATGATTGATTCAAGAAAATGTTAGATATAGTTGGTCTGGCTGATATTGTACAGATAAGTTTCATGTTTAACTGTATAGACCTTAATGATTGTTTCAAGAAAATTTCAGATATGGTTTGCATCGAAAGTAGTTTATAGAAGGCATCCCATGTTTCGTTATGTAAAACGTAATGGTTGATTGAACGAAAGTTCAAATGTTGTTTGTCTTGGAGATAGTTTCCAGAAATCGGTTCATTTTGTCTATACAGAATTTACTGATTGATTCAAGAAAATGTTAGATATAGATAGTCTCGCAAATACTTTCCAGAGAAATTTCAAGGTTTGCTATATGGAACTTAACGGTTGAGTTAAGAAAAGTTCAAATATAATTTGTTTTGGAGATGGTTTCCGAAAGGTGTTTCATTTTCTGTATACAGACTGTTTACGGTTGGTTCAAGAAAATTTCAGATATAATTGGTATCCATGATAGTTTATAGGGGAATTCCGTGTTTGTCTGTATAGAACCTATAAATATTTGATTCGAGAAAAATTCAGATATAGTTTGTATAGAAAGCAGTTTGTAGAGGATATTCCAGGTTTCGCTATATACCTATAACTTAATAGTTGGGTCAAGAAAATTTCAGATATGATTCGTTTTGGAGATGATTTCTGAAAGGTGCTCCATTTTCTGTATAGACTGTTAACGGTTGGTTCAAGAAACTTTCAGATTTAATTGTTATCCAAGATAGTTCATAGGGGGATTCCGGGTTTGCCTATATAGAACTTACAAATATTTGATTTAAGAAAATTTCAGATATAGTTTGTACGGAAGGCAGTTTATAGAGGATATCCCATATTTGGGTATGTAGAACCTAGTAGTTGATTCAAGAAAATTTCAGATATAGTTTGTTTTGGAGATAGTTTTCGAAAGGTCTTTCATTTTCAGTACACAGAATTTAAGAAATTACCAAAAGCTTGTTTCGAAAACAGTTTATAGAAGGTTTACAAAGCGTCGTTTTATTTTTTAGCAGCATTTAATAGTTAATTCACAAAAATTTCACATAACCTTTTTTTGAGTCGGCTTTCTAGATGGTGTCAACATACGTAATTTAACGGTTGATTCAAGAAGATTTCAGACATAGTTTATCGCGCTGGTAATTTATACAAGGTATTCCATTTTTCTCTGTGGAGAATTGAACGGTAGATAAAAGAAATTTTCCAACATCGTGAGTTTTAGAGACTATTATCATATTTTATGTTACCCACAGACCTAAAATTAAATTGGCACCGTTTTGTCTTTAATAGACGATTGCTTTATCTAGAAAACTACCAAAACTATTTTGTGTATTTAAATACGAAGTACTGAGTTAATAAGTAATAAATTTTAAATTGGAAAAATGCAAAAAGTGTTTTTCGGCAATACTTCATACTTCGGGTATTATATATACAGCAATCGCTCGGTAACGTGAACTAATTCAGACCCGAGCGTGTTCACATTATCGAAATGTTTACATTAGCGAGCGTGATTGTATTAATCAGCAAATTACCTATATTAAAAGAAAGGTTAAATAACAAAATTAATATTTTTTTTGCTAATTGTGTCACTCCCGCACCTAGTGCAACCTCGCCTATGATTTTCACTTTGCCACTCAATCTTAAACACTTTCTTTTATTAGATGTGGATGCCATAGTCGTAAAGCATAAACGCATGCAATATGCCTGACTTTAGTTTAACAACGACAAAAATGAAATCAGCGCTGTTCCTACAAATAATTTGCTGAGAGTCACGTATGTACACTATAAAAACAATAAAAAAGAAGTGTTTACGTTATCGAGCTGTACAGGTTGTTTACGTTATCGGGCGATCCATTTGATCCTATAGTAAGAATGTTGTGTTTACATTAGCGCGATGTGTCCATAATCGGATGTTTACGTTATCGAGCGCCTGCTGTATTATATATTAAATTACCTGTTTGGTTTAAACAAAGAATATCAACAATTCAATTCGACCATTACCAAAGTAATCCCAAAGACACATTTCATGTGATCTAATGTTCGAAGGTGGTCCAAAGAGAATCAATAATTTCGTATTTTCTTTGTTATTGTAAATTTGCTCTCTATATTTGTAAAAATTTATAGTACACAATAAAATATACTACATAACTTATAGCTAATGGCATACAGGGTGTGTATAAATCAGTTAACAGGCCGCCACTTCAATATTTTTTGAATGCCCACCTGTTCTATGTTGTTCATGTCGTTCCATTAATATAAACAAAGTTTTCAAGTGTTTTAACACGTTTGGTGAATTAAATTACTTGTAGTGTATTTTTACGTTATTGTTTTCACCTTTGAATTAATTATTAGAGGATTATATATAATCTATTGTATTTAACTTCCTATTAATATATACTGTTGATTTTAATATATAAAAATGTACAGGGTGTTCCATTTAAAAATAAATGTTATACGTAGGTGTACAAAAATAGTAAGCAATGTTCAAACCTGATGTATGTTATGTTATAACGTGCAACAATGAAGTTAAGTCATATTACGCGACAAACACCCTGCATATAAGAGTAGAATTTGATTGAATATTGATGGACAGCGGGGCGGGGGGGGGGCTCGGTTTTCCCCCATTTATTAATTATTAGTCTAATCAGATGCGAATAATGAAAAACTTATACTTTACAGAGCGTTAACTAAGTTAACATTTAGTCCAATGGCGTTAAATATTTCCCTGATACCACCACAGTATTAAAGTTTATTTCTAATGGGAATTTATCTAAAAGTTGGGCTTTAACTTGGATATATCCAAAAACGTACATCGTTTAATGGTCTTATTTTATATTATATCTTATTTTCCTATACATTCTTCCGTAGGTACCAAAACTGAAAATATTATGGTCGTCTTGATTATTACCACAGTACACCGATAACGATCTAATTAAAGAAGCAAGCGGAAAACAATCAAATTTTTATGAATGAACAAAGCTTCGGGATCATTAAACGATAAATGGTTCCTCTTATCTCTGCTCCAAATTTTACTTTTTATCCGCCGAGAAGATAAATTACACGAGGATGCAGCAAGTGCCGCAGCAAACGATGCACGAAGCGTTTCGTGGGATCGTGGGTCAACACAAAAGCCAGTGCCCATATGGTTACCATAGCTGCTTCCTCTCGAGCGTCTGTCTGATTTACATATTTCCTCCGTTTAACTGGACTTTTTAATTTAATTTTCTCCAGTTTTCGTAAGCAGATTTTATGGGGGATAAAGTAGACCCCGCGGAGCAGGATGAGCCCTAAACAATAAAATGTAATATAAACTCTTTTAAAAGCTGTACCCTGCCGAAGCGTAGGACGCCCATATCTTACGTAGCGCTACGCGGGCGGCCTGCGGAGGCGCCTACGCTATCGCTTGAGCGTGAATCAGAAATGTCCACTGTACGTAACCTTATCATAAATACAAGTGCGAGACGTTTCGCAAAGTTAATGGGACGTGAGGAAAATTCCCATCGGATTCAGGACGATTCCCATTCTGTGAACTGGTTTCCTTTATTTATCAATGAGTACGGAAATAAGTAGCAATCAAGTGTGCAAATTGTTATCACTTATTCGCCCATAACAATTTTTATACAACGTCGATGCCACATTTTTTAGCTCGATAAGATTGCCTTTTTGGGGCCGCTGGTATCTTCGTCTGGGGGTAATTAAATCTCAGCGAGTAACTTTTGGGCAATTAGCACATCCGCGTGATTACAGTGTCCTCTTGGCTACCACAGACAACGCTCATTGCCGTTCATTTTAGACCACCAACATTTAGGAGATGGTATCTACATCTGTTATCCTGAAATGACCGTCATCAATTACATATATAGGTCAAAGATGCATTCGTTATGGTCATAAGATAATTTTAGCGTTTAACAAATACGTTTGAAATGTATGCGTAATTAATGTTTTATGAATTAACTTCATATACTAGTCATACTTTATTAATTCTTTTAGAAGTAAACAATAATTTTATGATAGTTTTCCCGGGAGAAACATTTCTAGCTGAGAGGGTCTTATTTTTCTTTTTACAAAAATATATTGACCAAAAAACAGTAGCAAATACGGTTTAAACGGTTTGAGAACCGCCGATTTGCGCAATGTCATGTGCCCACGCAGTGATACTTAAATTGTTCTGTTGAAAGTACAGTAAGAAATATTTTACACTTTCTGGTATCTTATTTAACATTTTTAATATTTTTGTGCAGATATTTTCAAAATAATTTTATAATAATTTGCATCTTAGGTTAGTATGACACGACGCAGACTTTTGTATACCGTGTTTTTCAAAAATTTGTATCGTATCATACATAATTGTTTGAGCTAATTGTTCTTAACACTCTGCACATTCATCCTCTACTATACTAATTTTCAGAATCTGTGTAGTATCGATGGGCAAACGAGTAATTTTTAGTGTTCATCAATGATCACAAAGGGTAGAGTAGTAAATGTTTTACAACGGACGGATTTACGCCATTGCGCCGACGCTAACCCTGCTCACACAAGTCGTCCTCAGTCACATGATTATTTTGACAGTTTTCTCACAGATGTCAACGTAATTTTGACCTATAGCAAATACACCTGCGCAATCTGCTCACAGACAGAATTGCTCACACAATTCTGGTTCGTGTTATACATGTTTTATAGAATTTTGTACAAAATCTTGTGAATAAATTTTGTACAACATTATGACCGGAATTTTTTCAATGAATTTTTAAAAATTCAGTGTCGTGTATTTTAGAATTCTGTAAGATAAATTTTGTACAAAATTTTATACTTTCATGCTCTCAGGTCCACAGAGTATTGTTCAGAATCTTCGTAGTATCGATGCGCAAACGAATAATTTTTAGTGTTCATCAATGATCACAAAGGGTAGAGTAGTATATGTTTTATAACGGATTTACGCCATTGCGCCGACGCTAACCCTGCTCACACAAGTCAACCTCAGTCACATGATTATTTTGACAGTTTTCTCACAGATGTCAACGTAATTCTGACCTATACCAAATACACTTGCGTAATTTGTAGAATATTGTACAAAATCTTGTGAATAAATTTTGTACAACATTGTGGACCGAATTTTGTCAATGTGTTTTTACAAATTCTGTGTCGCGTAATACAGAATTCTGTTATATACATTTTGTACAAATTCTATACATTCATGCTCTAAAGTATGCAGAGTATTGTTCAGTCTGGGTAGTATCGACAAGCAGAGTAAGTTTTAGTGATCACCAATGATCACAGGTGGCAGAAAAGTAAATGTTTTACAACGCATTTACGCCGCCGCGCCGACGCTAACCCTGCCCACATCCACAGTCACATGATTATTTTCACAGTTTTCTCATAGCAGATGTTTTGTACACTTTATACAAAATCTTATGAATAAATTTTATACAACACTCTGAACAGAATTTTTAAACTTTTTTTCGGGATTATGTGTCGTGTCATACAGAATCTTGTGAGCAAAATTGTACAAAATTCTGTACATTTATGCTCTAAAATCTGCAGACTATTGTTCAGAAGCTGCGTCGTATCGATGCGCAAACAAGCTATTTTTAATGTTCATCAACGATCACAGATGGCAGAGAGGTAAATGTTTTACCACGTGTTTGCGCCGCCGAGCCTACGCTAGCCCTGTCCAAACAAACTTAATGTACAGCAACAGCAAACAATTGAAACTTTGATAGCTCTCTACATTACTCATAGTCACATGATTACTGTGGCAGTTTTTTCATAAATATCGCAATTCTGACCTATTTTCCATGCTCACAGATAGAATTACTCACACAATTCTGGTTCGTGTCATACACGTTCTGCAGAATTTTAAACTAAATTTAGTGAATAAGTTATGAAATTCTGTGTCGTGTCATACTAGCTTTAGAGAATCCATTGAGCCCTTTTAATTTCAGACACAGTTCAACTCTAAAAGTAACGACTTGCAACCTCCAAATCTGGCCACACAATATATTTATTCTTCGCTATTTACATTATTTATTTGTTTATTACCTTTGAATTCGACAGTCCCTTATAATTCTATACCTGTAATATTAAGCAAACACAATTCGTAGAAACTTTAATACATTCAATTTTGGCTTTAACATTCAGCTGGCGATGGTGTTGAAATTTATAATTTGGTGAAAACATCTACGGTTTAAAGTTGCAACTCGATTCCTCTGAGGATTACGTGGGAATTTTACAAAGAATGCAGCATAAAAGAGATGTTTAAGATACCCCAGAGGTTATTTAAGTGGTGCGTGTGTAATATTCGTCATACATTTTTGAAGGGCTTTTCAAGATTCCAATTATGTTGGGTTGGCATGCATAGTAACTTAAAATATTATGTTCTTTGTTACACGTAAATTCCTATTTCTCTGCTTAGCCTTTTCAGACTGTTTTGGTACTAATTGAGAAATTGTAAATTTTAAAATTCAATTATTAATCTCATTTAAATAATAATCAAACATATTTTACCAGCTTTTGCCAGGGAATTGTTGCTTGTATTAATCTTACCGAGACGAGTTGCCACTGTGCTTTGTAAAACAGCCAGTGTTTAAGTAATTTTGTAAATATTCAGGCGTTAAGTCTTGCGTTTTTGTAAAATATATGGAAATAATGTTAAGAATTTGTTTGTGGTCGAAGCTCATCTTAAGTTAAGAATTTTCAAAATACAACAATTCAAGTGAATGGCAAAGCAAAAAGAAAAACAAAAAGGAGAAAGCGATGACGCGGGAGAAAAAGCAGATAAGAAAGGGGGGGCTCAACGACGTAATACATTTTCCGAATCCATACACATCAATTTTTTTTTAATTTTGTGTCTTGGGGGATTTGTGTTTCTTTTGTCTGTCTTCTTCTTAGAGTGCTTTATCTCTTACGAGACGTAGCGATCTTCTCTCCTATGCCTGTGCTGCGCGTTTTTAGATTGTCACAGACATAGAGGACCTACAGTTTAACGTGGGCTCTGAACCACGGGAAGTGTAAACACTTCTACTCCAGAGAAGATATACTAGGCAGAATACCTCGCTGGTTTGCCATTGCCTTGCGAGGGAGAACGGCCGTTAAAAATCCGATGTTCCGGTGCCGGGAATTGAACCCAGGACCTACAGCGTAGAAGTCTAACGCGCTAACCTCTAGCCCACGGCCGCCTCTTTTTTTTTGTCCGTCATACGTATCAAATCCTTTAGTTACATTAATAAAACGCTCTGCATTCTACAGGAATTCTTATTTCACCAACAATTCTGATTCTAAATTCTTCCAAATTATTTGGTCGTTCGGTATAAACTCTAGATTGTAAATGTCTCCAAAGAAAGAAATTCAAGGGATTTAGATCCGGAGACCAAACGGGTCATCCAATAGAACCCTTGCGCTCTATTCACCTATTTGGAAATATTTGGTTTAAAAGTGACAAATACTTAGAACACAAATCCGTTCTGATGAAAAAATATTATTAGGTAATTCCCCATCTTCTTCAAGAGCAAAAACAATCTGATTTTTCCAAACCTAACACACAACACAAACCAAGTAAAATTTCACAGTTTTACAAAACTGTTTACGCTTGCCCCATTCTTTTAGATAACATTTACGAAACATTTGTGTTCAATATCTGCAGAATTATTACAAATAAAGGCATCAAACTTTATGTCTCTAAACTTGCAGAAAAGAGTTCTATCTATATTATCTTAAAGCATATGGAGTATGCCATTAATAATAAAAAAGCTGATATCATTTCCGGTTTAACCGGAAATCCTTTCAAACCGCCAATACCTTCATAGTATCCGCCACATATATCAGAATTTTCACGTAAAAAATGTTATATGGTTGCCTTAGTAGACATATTTGTATTGTTCCATACTTTTGCGTAACCTTGTATACAAAAATTAAAGCCTAATTTGAAAATCCATCAAATAAAAGAACGCGAATTAATTTTCCTTTGCAGCATTATTGCGACGAGTCGCCACTGCAACTTGCGAATTCATCAAATATCTGCAAGAAGAGCCGTGAGACTCAGACAGCGCCACACAGAGCTGACTCTGCGACTAGTCGCTAGATTCTGTTCCAGATTCTTAGAATTCTGGTTTAGCATTAGCAGTCCGATCAGCAGCATAGACAACTAATGGAAAAGTCCCTTGCAGCCCTGCGGTAAAAACCGAACCACAAATAATAACGCTGCCGTTAACACTTCAAACTTCTCAGTTGATATCACCAAAATGGGTCATACCTGAATATGACGAGTCCATTATAGGTATCTAATTTTTATAGCCTTAACCCAGAGAAAGTTCAAGGGAAATCCAAAACGGGCGCGTTCAAGGCATGAATGAAAAACCAGGAGCGAGTTTGTCCTTTTTTAGCCTCGTCTGAATGGATATGCAAATTAGATTGCTCGAAACAATGCAACTTTACGTTGTACATTAGTAAAAACCATTGATGTGCTAAGCGAATTACCTGGAGATTTCAACTGTGGGTTCAGACACGAACCCGCTCCAAATCGCTTAATTTTAAGCCCTTCCAAGGACGCACCGCGAGGAAAATCTACAGCGTTAAGTCGTTTAAGCAGTCGGTTTAACCTGCAACTGTAGCACCTTCCTAATTAGGCATAATGGGAATTTAATAACAGATTTTATTACTTTAAGTACTACCACAACACTTTTATGATTGCGTTTGAGGCAACCGCTTTGATTTAATTATAATCCTTTCTTGGAGGATTTGGCTCTATAATTAGACACAGGAAATTTACTGTTAGGTTAGAAAAAATAGTATAAATGTATTACTGTAAGAAAAAATATTTTAAAACTGCAAATGTTGTTAGTATCAGCAAGTTCAGTATAGTTTCAATATCATTGGTTATATGCAAATTGAAACACCAATATTGAGAGCGGATTTACAGACAATCAAAAACGTTTTCTTCTAACTGTATATACTTGAAACGGCAGTTAAAACAGTTTTATGAAATTTTTATATTTACAAATATTATTTTGAAACCCAATTCTTCATGCTGTATGAACTGGGTATGGGCTATAGCTATGTATATCATGAATTATTAACACTTTCATGAAGCACTGTATGCATTTTTGAAAATTGAAACATATACTATCTTCGCACAGAAATAAATCACAATTTTACTATTTTTAGAACTGCCATTTTCGACATTTTAATTAACGATATTTCTTTATTAATGGTGTATTGCCGTATTTTGTTAAAATTCGTATTTATTAATAACTATTATTAGTCAAACAAGCAGCAGAAGGTATTGCACAATGAATTAGAATCAAATAAAGAAACCCATGAGAACTCTTTTTTTTATTATTAATAATAGTATGTTTATTTCTTACCTATACTTATAGTCTGTTAAGCGTTCTGCTTCGTATTACGTGCTACAAAGAGTCACGATCTGCTTACATGGTTCGCGTTATGAATATGTCGATTCTGAAGTAACTGCGGAAGTAGAAAACATAAAATTTTGTAAATATTATAGTTTTCGCACCTACTTTTAAACTTTTGAACTAGTAAACCCAAGGATGATTTAATAATCTGTAAGGCCTTTAGGGGCTTATTATTTATATTTTTCCAATTTGAGACATACTTATATTATTTCCTTACAAATACAGCGACTATGTCGTTTTTTGCTAAGAGCGGTGCTTTTGACATTTAGCTAACTATATTTGCAGTTTATTGTGTGGTAGGTGTTCTGCGTAACCTCGAGTGCTACTAGGAATTATAATCTGCTTACATGACTTATGCTACGAATATCTGAATTATAAAGTAACTGTATAAGTAGAATGTCAAATTTTTGTAATATTTTGACTTTCGCACCTGGTTTTAATTATTTCCATAAACTAGCAAACTCAACAATGAAGCAAGGGCCTAATATTTCCATGGCATCCTCTGTGAATTTTTGAAATGTTAAACATATATTGAATTCTTTACAGATGCAGTGAATTTATTATGTTTTTGCTTATAACTGTAGAAGCAAAACATCAAATCGTTGTTTTTAGTATACAGTGCAATCGCGATAATCCGAACAGCGGTCGACTTGAGTTTCCTTGTGTCGACAATCCGGAAAATCGTGCTAATCCGAACAGCGCCTATGATTTCTATTTGTCACTCTGAATTCGCCTGCAGAGCAAGTGTCGTCGGGGATTCACACATGTTACAGGTACTTGGTAGAAAGGGGAACTACCTGCGCATAATTACATCTGAATCACAGTACAATGGAAGCCATACTTCAAGAAGCGGTAGATGACGACGATGAATCTACAAATCTAGTCAAACACAAGGAAGCTCTTCATTGTTTTGAAATTTGTATAACTTGTTGCAGGAAAAACGAGATTCTTTCTCATCACATACTACTGCTAAGACAAATTCAAGAAAGGGTTTTAGCGGCACATACTTGTAACCAAAAATAAACCGCCGAAAACACTACAAAAGGTGTTCGCCTCCGAATTCGGAGGCGAAATAGTACTACCGACTTGGCATTCGTAGGCGTATATGTACTATATGCTAATATATATATATATATATATATATATATACGAGGTCGGGCAAATATATAACGGGATTGATCAAATACAAAGCAGGTGAGGTAGCCATAAGTAAAAATACCTCTACCGTCCTTCGAAGTAATCTCCTTCACATCGACGATACAAGTCGCGGAAAGCCTGCTTAAACTTGTCGCGAGGAAGTGCGTTTCGTACGGCGGTAAAATTCCATTCAATGTCTTCGACGTCGTCAAAGCGCCTTCCCTTGAGGGTCAATTTCAGCTGAGGAAACAGCATGAAGTCCGCTGGAGACAGATCCGGCGAATAGGGAGGATGTTCTAAGACTGGGACATTTCTTGTCGCCAAAACCGTCTTCACAATCAAGGCCGAGTGCACAGAGGCACTGTCGTGTAAAAGGTGCCACTTGCCGGAGGCTGCCAAATGCGGTCGCACACGTTGAATGCGTTTTAGTAAACGCGTCATGACACCCTTGTAGTACAGGCTAGGAACGGTGACACCCGGTGGCACCAATTCTTTGTGAATGATGGCTTGACTGTCGAAGAAAGTGATCAGCATGGTCTTCACTTTCGATTTTTGGAGACGGAACTTCTTTGGCCTGGGAGACGTCTTCAATCGCCATTCCATGCTTTGTCTCTTGCTTTCTGGATTGTACTGGAAGCACCACGACTCGTCACCAGTAACAATGGAATTCAGAAAATTTGGGCCACTGTTGGCTGTTGCAATGAAGTCGCGGGAGGTCAAATTGTGCGGGACAAATTTGACGTAGACCTTCCTTTTCTGCAAATCCTTCTCCAAAATGGTTCTAATGGTTGCACGGCTAATACTCAGCTCCTGCTCCATCATTCTCAGTGTCAGTCGTCGATCAGCCGCCACAAGTTGTCGGACTTTTTCGATCGTTACGGCGTTTCTCGTTGTGATCGGACGACCCGGCTTCTGATCATCGTAAAGGTCCTGCCGACCTTCACGAAATCTGGCAAACCACTCGAAAACGCGAGTACGGGACATACGGGCCTCATCGCCGTACACAGTTTTCAACATCTCGAATGTCTCCGTGACCCTTTTCCCCAATTTGAAACGAAACTTAATGTTCGCTCTCTGCTCCATGTTTGACTTGTGTCACATGTGACAACTGCACTAACTTGTTCATTCGCATGCACAGCCTACCACGCAAGTTCTGACACGATGCCGTTTTAGCTATGTGTAGACGAAAGTTTCAGCTACAATTTGGATATGATTTGGAAACAGTCAGGTTCTTATAGCGTCCGCAGTAGTGTCAATCCCGTTTCATATTTGTCCGACCTCGTACATATATTTTTTATTAAAAGTAAAAAAAAATATATATATACCTATACATATACAGGGTGCCCCGCGACGTGAGGTCACTACTTCGTGTGCGTAATCTTCAGACAGATATTTAAATTTTCTAGAAGATCTTTTGGGAGGATTGTTAGATGATGTCCCTTTGGCGATCAGACATGGTATGTGCTACCAGCACGATGGTGCCCCGGTGCACTTTGCGTTACGTGTAAGACAATTTTTGAATCAACGGTTTCAAGAACGTGTAATTGGTAGAGGAGAACAACACCCCTGGCCCCTAGATCTCCGGACTTGACGTGTTTAGACTATTATTTTACAACTAAAAATTTAATTACGTCTTCAACTTAAAAAAATCAAATTCGGATAAATGGACACTCGGTTATAATGAACTAATATTAACTGTCATCTGAAGTCCATTATAAGAGGGTTTTACTGTATTTTCCCCTTAAAATAACGATAGAAGCAGAACATCAAATGTTTGCAGATTTTTGGTTTCTTCGCCTATACCTATGCCTACTCCAATTTTTTTAAATTGCAATGTACTTCCCCATAGCTAGTAGACTCAAACATGTGCTATATGCAGTATGATTTAATTTCCAATGACCTAATATTTCCGTAACTCTGTGTTTCTAAAATTTTAAATACAATGGTCATCTTATTTGTGCAAAATTTCTATTTTTTGTGTGCAGGGCCCCTTACACGTCAACTAACTGTACTTTAATTAGTCTTACAAGTGGACTGCTTTTTAGCGAAGCCTACCAAGTGTTACGATATGCTAACGTATGTTAGCTCATGAGTGCTTAATTAATTAAGAAGAGGAACATTATATTAATTATCATTTTTGTTATCTGAAAGAACCAAACATGGGATAATATGATTTAATCCCCAAGGA
>JABXWE010024334.1:0-13827 GCA_014611495.1 Limonius californicus | reverse complement strand
CCTATATACCTACAAGGTGAAATACTTATTTAATATGAACACTGCATCAACATAACCTTCATACTCAAATAATTCACAACTATAGTGACGTTTATTTCTGATTTTTAGTTGTCGGTATAGTTGGTTGCATACACAATAGGCGAACTTAACGCGTTTCTTTTAAAAGTAGACATAGGCTATGTATACTAAAAAGAAAAATTCCCTGTATATATACATATATATATATATATATATAAACATATGTATTGCCAATATTGCGGAAGGCGGTAGTATTAATTATAATAAAAAATTATTGGGTTAATATATTTGAAGCGCACCGCAGCGCCAGTAAACGTACGTGTTTGCTTTCGTTTGTTTAAACCAGGGGCCAGCAGTCCGTCTAGGACTTTATAATAAAACTTTCTAGTCCCGTTGCGGCGACCAATTTTACCAGTCCAATGTATCAATTTTCAGTGATTCTTAAAAAAATAAACTTCACGACCACACAAACCGTCAGTGTCAGCCGAACGTTTTCTAATTTTAAATAATATTCCAGAATATATACTTCACCACTAATTTTTTGTTTTTACTCGTGCTGGATTGTAGATTATTATTATTGATGGAATTTTAAGTCGGGAAGAACTGACACACTAACCGAGAAGCATTATATGTTTTTACACACTTTCCGTCCTCATTGCTTTCTAAAGTAATCAACATATTTTACTTTTAACCTTAGTTATTTTAATATAGACTTATTTAAACAAAAAGAAACGAAATTGAGTAAAATAATATAAAATTATGACTAAGTTTTATTAATAACATAAACTGATTGTATAATAGTGAATCTGTGACGTGGTATACTACAACATACCACAACCCCAATTGCTCGCAGGTACTCACCGGAAGGTTAGCGACTGCCACCACGCCAGCTGGCACACTGAATGAGGGTTCATACGTGGAGCCTCGTCACCTCGGTTCCAATGTCCGTTCCGCAGGAGCGGACTCCAAATTTAAAATTTCAAATATACCACTTCCCGACTTAAGGGTTAAGATAGCTTTTAGCGATAGGTTTCATAGTGAAACTTTCAAAACAACTTTTTTCTTAGAGGTGTCGCATGACTAAGGCGCCCTGCTTGCCCGCCACCAATTATTGATTACTTAAGTGGCCCGATCCCTCGAAAAGGTTGCCGACCTGTGGCTTAAACGTACCTACATGAGAAGACATTGTGGGTGACTTTATAACGCACTGTAAGCGTTTAAGTTTTAGCGGAGTTTCAGTTTATTAACTCACTTTGTGTAAAAGGTATTTGGAAATTATGTTTTTATATTTCTTACTTTTTCTGTATTATAATTCATGATATACCCGTAACTGCAGACATATATATAAAGGGTGTTTCGGAATTGCACTGCACTATTTTATGGATGTGTTCTCCAGCACGGAATAAACAAACAAGTTCATACAAACATATGGCTCAAATTCATTTATTACTAAGATATTGAAAGTTAAAGATATTTATTTAAAAATAAAACATTCAACTGTTCAAAGTGGTCTCCATTTTGTTGAATGCAGCATTCAGCACGACGAATCCATGCTTCTCTGGCACGCCTTATAACATCAGGACGACCCTTGATAGTTACTGGTGCTTCCACGATGCGATTCCTTAGCTCTTCTTGTGTGTCAATAGACGTAGAATAAACCATAGACTTCATCCAACCCCACGCAAAATAATCTAATAGCATTAGAGCAGGAGATCGTGGTGGCCATTTAACAGGTCCGTTTCGACCAACCCATCAATTACCATATGTTATGTTTAAATAATCAGTGACAATATGAAAAAAGTGAGCAGGGGCACCGTTATGCATAAACCACATCACCTGCCTATTTGAAATCGGAATGTCTTGTAGAAGGTCATACAGATTATTTTGCAAAAAATGCAAGTAAGATATTCCTAAAAGCCTTATTGGTAAAAAGAAGGGGCCGATGAGATTGTCACCAAGAAGACCACACCAGACATTTAATGAAAAGGTATGTTGGTAATGCACACTAGCAGTCGTATGAGGGTTTTCTTCGTTCCAAGTATGGGTGTTTCGAAAATTAGTAATACCATTTCTTGTAAAACATGATCGGTAACCAGCAGGCAGCTCAGGAAGTTAGGATCTCATGTGCATTGTCGAATTAACCATTGCCAGAAACTTCTACGCTTGTTATTATCTTCTGGTAACAGATCTTGCACAGACGTAACGTGAAATGGATACAATTGTTGCTCACGCAATGTTCGCCATACGCTTGTACATGATGCTAGTACTAGGAGATAACTGAACAACATTGAGTACCCCTTCTTCAACGTTTGCAGTTCGTCGAAATCTATGCCGACCAGCGTTTATTCATTCAGGCTTTAGCATGCCAGTGTCCCTAAGACGTCTTTCCATGGCTTCAAACGTTTTACTATTTAGTATCCTTCTAGTGGGAAATGATTCATGGTATCTTCGAACAGCAGCAGCACCATTTTTACATACCTCGCCATAATTTAAAAGCATGTCTGTTTGTTCTGCAAAACTGAACACATTTGTGGTGTCTCCCATGTCAATAACAAATTGAAGAGTCTTCAAAGTACTATTAACTCACACGAAAACGAGCATGAACTAGTAAAATAGGTTACTTAATACTAATCAACAGATTTAATGGCACATGTTTAATCTACTGTTAAAAAAATAAACGATAGGCAATTGACGACTACGTGATTAACTTCGGACTTTTAGCTATTTATCTTTAACTTTCAATATCTCGATAATAAATTAATTTGAGCTATATGTTTGTATGAACTTTTTTGTTTACTTCGTGCTGGAGAATACATCCCCAAAATAGTGCCGTGCAATTCCGAAACACCCTGTATAATACACGTTTATAAATATGGTGAGACTCAAAATCAATAGTAGATATAGCGTTTCAGGGGCTATTGAGTTGCCTTAATATTTTCTAAATTAATGGTATTTTATTATTATACTAGGTAAATTAATATGAGACCTTGATACATCCTGTTATTTTTAATTAGTTGACATGGTATTTAAGACATAAAGTGAAAAAGTGATGGACAAACGCAAGACCTACTGATAAAAAAAACTTGCTAAAGTAGTGAAACTAATATATTGGGCCTAATTAAGTTAAATTGTTTTAACTCTTTATAAACTAACAATCGTCAGGAACATAATTCTTAAAATCCCAATGTCAAGATTTATGAATTTCCCTTAAAATTAAAACAATCCTTATACTCTGTAAACAATTTTTTGTTTAGCATCGACGAAATTATCACAACTCAGCTACGATACTATTTCTGTTATAAGAAAACATGGTCAAGTACCTTTATTTTAGATACGATAACGCATGGAATCTCATGGATTGCCTACGAAAAATCTATTCTGTTTTGAATTCCCAAACTCGGTTAGGGATCCCCTGAAGCTAAAAAAATATAAAAATACAAGCTTACAGACCTTTAATCGCTTTTTAAAGATGTAAACTACTTATACGACCACAAACCTATACTTTACTTCCCCCACAATAGAAGCAAATATCAAGAAACCGCACATTAGTATATAAACAATTAACCATCATTAATTAACAAGCATACAGCAGAGATCATCACAAAAGGAAACCGCCAATTTATGGTTAAAACCAAAATCTGTAATAATAATAAATAATAATAATAATACCAATATCTTTAAACAATATAATAATATATAAACAGCAATAATTTTTGTCGAACGACTCAATCTTAAACTGTCTTTTCCTTGATATTATAACAACTGTAGTTTCACATTCCAGTACGACACGAAAAGTCAAATAGTAAAATCACGAGTTAACCACGGTCGTCTTTTATTTGATTTATACATAACAAAATAATAACAATTTAACTGAAAGCTTTCTAGTTTAACAAGTGTTCACAGTGTTCACCATTACATTCAAAACATTTACGGACTCTCTTAATTGAATTTCTTCCAGCATTCTGCAACATTTCCGGTGTAATCGATCGACAAGATGCAGTTATTTTGTTTATGAGTTCCTAAATATTGTGCGAAGGGGTTTCATACACTACAGTTGCTCATTAGTCATGAATATTTTTCTTTTTTTTTTACAGTGATCTAGTATCAAAATGCGCACAGCGGAGCATCTTGAAGGTATTATTTTTTAAATACAACATCCTGTATAGTTTTACGTTTTTGAATTTATCGTAAAAGTATCTTTCCAACGACATGCTCTTCTTGATTTTCGATTAGTCGTTGGTGAGTTGTATCTAACAAATGTGAAAATGTTGGTCGGCACAAGGTTTAACAAATTAACTCAGTGCGTGCGTGATTAATTAAGAATGTATATTTCGCAGTTATGTAGCGAAGTGATGTACTAAAACGGCACAACCATTAAATATTAATGTTATTATACATGGGGTTTTTCAATTTTTGTCAAAGAGCTCTTTCTGAATTATTTCAAATGGAACACTCTGTCTATTATCATATTTTTGAATTGGCACGTTAATTTTCCACAATTTTTTAATATTTTCCTATACCTAAACTTTCATAAATATTTTTACTTTTTTATTACAGACCGTTAAATTATTAAACTTTTTATTGCCATATAATCGAGTAGCCATGATTTTCACATCAAAGGACAATATTTATTATTAATAGCATAAATTAAAAAAGAATGTTTCTTTCAAGTCAAGTATTTATTTATAACAAATATTGAATGTAACCTCTATTCAAAACATATTGACTGCTTGCAACGACAATAAAAAATACTACCTTGATGATGCTCCAATATAGATAGTCGCCATGTATTTTTAAAAATAATTTTCTAATGTCAGCATTTTGGCAGTACATCACTGTAATTCTGAAATCATTTTAATGCTGACAATATTGGACTTTGGCGGACTAATGAGCAACCCTATAGTGTATGATCTGCCTTATAATATTCAGGTACTTATAAAAAAAAATAACTGCAGCTTATCGATCAATTACACCGAAAAAGTTGCAAAATGTTAGAAGAAATTTGAATAACAGCACCGATAAATGTTTGAAATGTAATGGTGAACACTTGTCAAATTAAGAAGCTTTTTAGTTAAATTGTTATTATTTTGTTATGCATAAACCAAATAAAAGACGACCATGGCCAACTCTTGTGATTTTACTATTTGACTTTTCGTATTGTACTGAATTGCGAATCTTGAGTTGTATATATCAATGAAAATAGAATTTAAGGTTGAGTCGTTTGACAAAAAAATTATTGTCGCTATTTTATAGGTAAAGTGGAACTAAGCAAAACCAAAATGTTCACATTTTGTAAATATACTCAGCTCATCCAAAATTAAAACTCATGGGATGGTTGGAGAGACAAGTGTACGCTGAATTCAAAAATGTTAAAATATACAGGGTGTTCAATTTAAAAAATTATACTTTGAAGTTGCTACGTCGTAGCGCTCACCCTGTATATTTAACAATATTTTATGATGTGTGGATTTTGGCATTATCTAAATAAATAAAAAAACTTCCAAATCATTTTATTAATGCCAATATTGGACATTGACATACTAATAAGCAACTCTTTATATCTTTCATCATTACCCAAATAAAAAGCTCAAAAATTGACAGATTAAATGAGCTAGAAGGCCACGGAACTTCTCCTTTATTACCAAACCAGTTTTCATCAAATTCACTATTAAAAAAATTGTTGTGCGATTGCACTATGGAGTGGAGCACCATCGTGCTGAGACCATAAATTTCTTCCTTCTACAGTTAACAGAAGCTGCTCTAAATAATCTTGAAATTCGTTTTGTAAAAACGCCAGATATCTATCCCAAGTATACGTTCCTTGAAAAAATAAGGGCCTAAAATGTAATTTCAGTATACTATGAAAACGAACACCAAAAGTTTAAATCAATCCAAATCTGTTTTAAACCATAAGAACGACGACAAATACCTTATTACTCATAAATTGTCAAAAACTGAATTAAACTGTGCAGTGCGACAATTATTTAGATCTGAAATAGTCAACGGTTGTGATTTATTGTTTGACTTTTCTTGACTTGCTAATCCTGACTTATTATACATCAGTGAAAAGAGAATTTAAGGTAGAGTCCTCTGCCAAAAACTATACAGGAAGTTTCATTTCAATAACCAAAGTAGAACATTTTTCCCTAAAATTAGTAGACTATAAAAACTTTTATTATTACTATGT
Source organism: Limonius californicus (assembly GCA_014611495.1). Classification (NCBI taxonomy): domain Eukaryota; kingdom Metazoa; phylum Arthropoda; class Insecta; order Coleoptera; family Elateridae; genus Limonius; species Limonius californicus. The sequence goes on along the minus strand of JABXWE010024334.1, from coordinate 7,622 downwards.
TATAGATAAGGTGAAACTAAGAAAGCTTTTCCTTGGCCTTTATCTTGTAGGTTTCGCTAATGTTACCAAAGATATAGGCTGGTTAATGAAAATACAACCGCCCTGTACAATCTAAAAATCAAATGTATGTTGTATCATTCTAGGAAGCTTTAATTTAAGATAATTTCAGGTAAAGTCAAAATATGGATTTTAAAGTCGAAATTTAGTTATTGGAGGAAGCATTACGTTTCAACTTTAGGTTAAAAATGTAAACTGTAGTGCTATAATATTAAATTGGAAATGGAAATTATATTTTTAGAAATGTGTAGCCCTTTTAAACTATCAATTTCACAAAAAATGACATGAGTAGGAAATATATCTATGCTCTATTTCTGTCCTGTAAAACAACATGTATTGTAATTTTTAAAAATCTATGAAATAAAGGTAAATTATTAACGTTTCTACCAGGATGAGTTCCTACCCCTCATCCCTATCTGCCAGTTTACACGCTTGTTCTCGCAATATTCCCATAACAGGAAGTAATAACTAACATTTATTGTTCGCTTCGTTTTTATTAACAGCAAATTAATACTGCATATAGTATGTGATAAACATTTCTTCCGTATACGGTACAGTATATACAGACTACAACTGCGAAAACATATCAGGGTAAACTAACGGAAAACTATCTTTCGCATCGTAATATTGAAATGGCTAGATACATCCTACTCATAAGACACTGTTTCAAGAAAAAGTAATATCATATTACTTTCATCAAAACACTGATCATGGTTAAGAATAAAACGGTTAAGATTTAGCAAAAAGATTTGTTACATTTTAGTGTAATTTTATATTTATATTATATGAGCAGAATTAGAACATGTATTTTATATTTATAGACCTATAAACCAATCTCCTATTTCGTCCTTTAGTTTCAATTTACAGCAACATATTTAGCGAAATTTCGTTGTAAATGTTAAACGGTTAAAGGGTTGACAAAATGTCACCCCGGAATATGCGAGTTACGTGAGTAAGCAGATTAAAGACGAAGTAAAGATATTTTTAGGTTGGTCCCGACTTAAAATTGCAATCTATTTTTAGCATATTGTTCTTGCTTCTAATTATAATAAATGTCAATCTATGGAACACATTCTTTGTGTTGCAAATGAAAACGTAGTAAATCACATAATCAGTTTTGCAATGAATAGGAAAAGCAACGTTGCTTCTTGCTTCTTGTGTTAATGCAATCAAATGAAACATTTCTGCATTTAACGAATTCGTAATTTCAGATGAAACACTCATCTGAACTGCGACTTAATTCTTCTCGAATGCAAAGTATGAATGAATAGATTAATTGTTGTAATGTATATGTATAACACAGGAACGAGAATTAAACAGTTACGTTACATCAAACTGACAACATGCTGTAATAGCACTTGCAAATTGTACATATATATACTTTCATGCTGTACACATTTAACACTTGAATTTATACTTAACACAACTAGAATTTTGTAGCTAACCAAGTCTTAGTACTTCCGTTTACTCGCGGTATCACATGTGTACCGGACAATTCGTTACAATAAATTGTTTTGTTTTCTATCATATATTTTAAAAATCCCTAATTTTCCGTTAACGCAAAATATTAAAATTAAAAACTTTTTAAACTTACCGCTCATTCCGTAATGCTTCAATATATAATGACGTGTAGGGTTGTTAATGAATTAAAAACGTTTAATAAAATTTTTATTCAATTCTGTCCGTAAAAAATACTCATTATGTGGAGTACTCCCGGCAGGACGAGAAAGGACTACCATTAAGGATTGGGGATGTCACCCTCAGGACACTGTTGCGCAGCTTCCGGGTGTAAAATGTTATGATATTGCCCTCTACTGATGTAATGGGAAAGCGCACGAACTACAATACGGTTGCAATGTACAGTTTCCTACATACAACACCACTGATGTACTGGTTCTCCCCCTCGTAAAGAGTAATATTGTTAATGGCCACAAGATGTAAGGAGAATCAAACTGATGCTTGTTACAGTGTTGCTGTAATTTAGTAGATATATACTTTCTGTTACGTTAAGTAGAAGCACGCTTTATCTCAATGAAACTTGAACAAATCTACCAGTTGGCGCTGCGATCGTGTGTGAAACGTGGAAGTTATGAACTCTACTATTACGAATGCATGTCAATTACCAGAAAATGATAAAATTTATAAACACAAATACTAAAGCTTTTCACGGTCATACGTGGATATAACAAAGCTTGTAGGTTAATGCCCAAAAATGGTTAAAATAGCATAAATTCTGACACACTAGCGTATTTTAAAATTCAGGGAATGAAGATTAATTGAGTTAATTCTGAACCAAAATCAGTGTAGATCTGTACTGTGCGAGACTTAATAAAGTACTAACGTTTTAGTAAGTAAGTGTGATGTGTTCAATATTCGATAAAAACGTATTCAAATGCTGCCACGTAATATACACAGCTCACCAAAAAACTTAGAACACTTCCTTTAAAATCTAACTTTTTAAATAAAAACTTTCTGCAGACATAGCTAAAATTGTATTAAATATATTATCAACAAGCGAATTAACAAAAACATCTTGTAATTCTTAGATACTACTCGTAATCAGCTTCAATGGCGAATTAGCGCACAGACGCACAGGACTTCCCGATTAACAGCAGTATCATAACGCAAAAATTTAGGATTTTTCTTTAAAGTTTTAATATTTAATGTGAATAATGAATGTTCAGGAATTTTCTTTTTTGTGTGATCTCTAAAACGTTCAGTTCAACTTTTGCAAAAGATAGAACAAACGATTTGTTAAAATCAGGTATTTCCAAATTAAACTGTTCACATTGTAATTATGCATACATAGGTCAGACAATTAGATATTTATATTATACTATAATAACATTTTTACACTTCTGTGATGATAAATGTAAATTGGATATACTCGAGACCTTTCAAATTCACAAACACACTCTAACAAACACACCTTTGATGAATAAGCAAATTGAGCTCATAAATTCCCCGCTATTGGAAGTTCTAGAATAGAAGACCTGAGCCAAGTCCGAAACCAAGATCCAGTGTGCTGTTACTCTAGCTAGAAATGTTTACTTCATTAAATGCTTTTGAAAATGACATTTTGCATGTCAAAATATGTATAAAGCAAAAATAAAAATAAATACCTGTTGAAATTGTGTGTTATTATTATTAAAATATTATGCTTATGCCTTTCTATGAATACTGAACAATACTATAAACTCGACATAAAATATAAATTTAATTAAATCATTAATATTTTGTAGCAGCTCCATTCTTTTCTAACACCATAAGTAATATTCTATTTATTGATAGAACCAAATCCCTAACATAAATTTCATTAAGATAATGCCACTCTTCCTGTATCCCTCTCATAATTATCCGCTATTTCTAGGTCTAATCTGCCGATAATGAATTCCTTTTAAAAGAAAGGCCCATTGTTTTCAATCGGATTCAAATCGGAACTTTTGAAGGTTATTCCAATAAATTTGCCACGTTCTCTTGAATACAGTCTTTAACAATTCTGGATGTGTGACCAGAGCAATTATCCTGTTGAAAAATGAAATTATTTTCTGAAAATCTTTGAATAACGCTTGGTAACATAATGGTATTCAAAATATTTCGGTAAGTCTCTCCTGTTAGACGATTTTCTGTATTGAAACAAGTCCCTTGACCTTCTGCGCTTATCCAAGCCCATATGTTAACCGAAAACCGACCACAGTTTTTGTTGTTTAAACTATGAGCATATCTTTCCTCAAACCGTGGATTTCTATTACGTCTATATACCCGGATTCTACCTTCATTGCAAGATCGGAAAACCTTAAAAATTTCTGCGCTGTTACCGTCTACGTGCAGTTCTAACCGAACATGGAAAATCTGTTTCCTCTTGAGCTACCACTGCTGTGGAAAAGGGTGCTTACCTAATCTAATTTACCGACCATCTTCTTCTTCAGATACTTTTGGACGTTCAGATCCAAAACGACGTGCAAAATCGTATTGCTGATACCATATTTTTTTAATTTTGGAGATGGACCTATAACTAACGTTTAAATCAGCAGCAACGCATCTTAATGACCAACCGTCTTCTAGATGATATTGCTTTAACTGTTTTTATATCACTTAAAATTAAAATAAATTTATTGTGACATTGACAACGAATAGGTACAATAAAACAACGTAGTGCCAACTATGATTTGTTGACATGGATACTTATTTACAAAAGAAAAAATTAGTGTTTCCACTTTTTTGTCCCCAATTGTACCTGTAAAACAGTGCGAAACCTTTACAATGTGGTAATAAATAAATAAAAAATATTGTCACCACAAGTAAGATATTGAAGAAATGAATAAATGATTTTTCTTATATGAGCAATACTATTATATAATCTTGTATTGGGGTACCATCCTGTTAGAAAATTATACCACAATTATGAAAAATACATAAGGGAACACCATGGGAAATTACTGTATTTCGCATGCTTTAGAGTTTAAACAAACAAAACATATTAACGTCACTTAATGGTATATTAAGCAAAGAACGGTAAAGGTAGTTTACTGGTCGATGATAAATGTTTGAAACCAGTAAATCATTAACGTTCGTGATGCTTATACCATTTTTGCACGATCAAAGCTAAAAGAAAACCAAATTTTACTCCCTTTTGGTAAATAATTATAGAGGTATCCAAAATGACGTCTATTTGATAATTACAGCGTTTATAAAAACAAATGTTTCCATGGTTTTTTACAAACACACGTTCCATTATCCTATGTATATACGTTCTTTCTTCTTTCCTTATCAATTCCTCTTTTACCTAACGGTGTCGAGATTGCCATTCATACATTTGGGATTAATTGTATATACTTATGCAATAAAAACCCAAGTCAAAGAAACCCTTGGAATTTTAAAGTTATTTCTTAGATTAATTTGTAGGTAATTATAAAGATGTTAGAAGGTACAGCATAAAGGCAGTCTTTAGGACTAATGAAACTTTGGGAAACGGTTTCAGATCCGTAAAGGATCATATATCAAAATTTAAATTAGCGGGGATCTACAATATCCCTTGCTCCTGTGGCTCAAACTACATCGGACAAACTGGTCGCTCCATTGAGTTAAGATTGCGAGAGCACAAAGGTGATTGCAAACATAAACGCATAAACACAAAATCTGCGGTGGCTGAACATACTGGTTTAACTTGACATAAGATGGACTTTGACAATGTTCGGGTACTCGCCAGAGTGCCTCATTACTTCCCTCGTATCATACGTGAAACAATTGAAATTGAAAAAAAACCTAACAACATAAACAGGGAGGATGGTTTTAGACTCAGTAAAGCTTGGACTCCAGTAGTTTATCCTCTAAGGACTCCTACGCATCATCGATCACACGGTCACGCTCCACCGGATCCGTCCTTGCCCAACGGTGCCAACCAGAACTCCGTCGTTCTGCCCGACTTGCTCAAAGAGGTTTAAATACCTCCGCTTCCCAGATTTGAGTTCAGTGTTATATTCACTCTGAAGATGCCAGCTGCAATGTCTTGCGAAGCGTTAGTTTGTATGGGTTCACAAACAGCTAACAGGCATAAGTCGATTAAGTATTATTGCCCTGGCAAACAAAATATATCAAGATCAAATCCTTGTCCGCCCCAAGGTTTGATTAATATAAGCACACGGCCCTGTTTAGGCAGGCAGGGCCTACGAACAACCATGGCTCAAACTTCTAGAGCAAATGCTTGTAAAGGCAGACAAGCTACAGGTCGGCGCTTAGCTGATAATGCTGGGTGTAGTTCCCAAATGACGACGCGGTCTAAGCCGAAAGTAAATTGTAATATTGACAAAAGTCATTGCAGTTACATATCACAATAATGTGAATTTAAAAATGGAACATAAAATTGTCATATTAGAATCTTATCTTCATAATGGTACAAAGAATGAAAATGATGAATAGCAATATTCATATCAAATATGTTTCTCGGAATTTCGACAGCGATATCCCAATGAGGCTGCAAACTTCACTTTTCATAACTTCTATCAAATTGCCAAGATTATTGTAAATAGTTTTAGAGAAAGCGGAAGCGGCGAAAGGAAAAAGGGATCAGAAACACCTGTGAAAAGAACTGTATATCATGGAAGCAACTCCTTTAAGCCGATCAGAAAACTAAGCCCAGCAGCTGATTTGTCATACGGTACTTGTTGAACAATTTAAAAAAAGATTTGAGCATGTTTCCACACAAAATGCAAATGATTCATCAACTTTTACCGCATGATTTCCAATTAGAACAAATTATTGTCACTGGTTCTGAAACAACATAAATAATAATGACATATTGGATCTTACTTGGTTCAGGGGTGAAGCCTGGTTTCACCTCAATGGGTATTTTAACAGCCAAAATATGAGAATATAGACAAGAGGGAGGATGGGAGATAATCCGTATATGTTTGAGGCAACACCGTTACATCCACAAAAGATCGATTTAAGATTTAAGAAGACGAATAGTTTACAAGTCTTTTGCAGAAAGTATAACTGCCGATTATTATCTTCAGAATATCTTAACCCCCTTTTTCAATTAACTTCATGATGATGAATTTAGAAATGGCTACTTCCAGGAGGACAATGCCACAGTACATACTGCTAATCGTGTCATACAATTTTTACAGGAATTTTATGATGATCAGTTAATTAGTAGACATTTGTTTCCACCAAGGTCACTCGATCTTACTGTTCCAAACTTCTTTCTATTCCTTTATCTAAAAAACAATATTTTTAGTAATAGACCACAAAATCCGGAAGATTTACAAAATGTTATTTCAGAAAAGTTAGATGAACTTACCCTTAATATCCCCTGGTGTATGTGTGTATATCCACCAATTTTATTTCAAATAAACATTTATTTGCATAGCCCATAACTGCACTAGAATAAGTCAACCAAAAGTATAGACATACACTGACAGAACAAAGTTTAATTTTAAATGTCTATTGAATAATCAAATAAATAACCCAATAAAATTTGAAATGCAAATGTCAATTATTAATAAAGACAGGATTATATGCAAAGCGCATATATTTTAGTTTTTGCATATCTTTAACTATAGTCAATTATGTGGACGAATTACACTGATAAGAGTTAATTAACGCTAATTAGTGATTGCATATATTGCATATTTGGGCATTCGCTGCATATTTTTGCAAAAGTTGAATAAACTTGCATATTTTGGCCTCGTTTGTAAACTTTCGTCAAGGGGTCAAAACAAGATTATGAAATTCCGAGTAATGTACACAGATCACCGACAATTCACAGCTGGACAACTAATGACCTGTGCCTGGAATTCCCGACAGTTTGAAGTTTGAAGTAGCGACCTGATCCATTTTATTACTTGTTTCTTGTTAATCAATGGAGGATGGATATTGAGTGGGATACATACCTACATTTTGTTTCTAGTTTGAAAAGTATTTTTTCTCATGGAATAACCCTATAATAGAATCTTCTTTCGTCGTTACGTGTCCGATACTCCGATAGTGTTGATCTCTTGTGATTATTATACATGTTATATATCTTCTTTTTTCTCAAACATTCATACTACCGCCCCCCCCCC
>JABXWE010024333.1:0-32431 GCA_014611495.1 Limonius californicus | reverse complement strand
TCCAAAACTTCCAATAGCGGAAACTGTTCTAGTTCAAGGTCCTCATTAATTAAAGGAATATTTGCTAAAGTGTGTTGATGAATTTGAAAGTGCTCAAGCGTATCCAATTTACATTTATCATATCAAAAGTGTAAACATATTATTATATTATTTGATATTCATGCATAGTTGTTTTCTAACAAATGTTTAGCTTAGTTTAGCTCACTTATATTTTTTTAGGTGTTTGTATTTGTCTGAGAGTATGTGTTCTTTTTAATGGTATCAAAATGTTGAATTGTCTGGCCTGTGTATACAGAATTATACTGTGAGCAGTTTAGTTGTGTTTTAAAAAATCATTAGTTCTATCTTTTGCGTTGAATAAGTTATAGCAATTATGTTTTGTTGTTTTAAACATTATTTTAAATATCTAATATTCTTAGAATACCTTTTCCAGTATATTTTTTAATTTCTAATATATATATTCTTTTTTTAATAAACATGTCCGTCAGTTTAGTGTTGTAGCCATTACTACATGCAGTTTGTTCGGTAATAGAAATCATTTTGGTGTAATTATTGATATCTAGAGAAACAACAACCTTGTCTGCCCCACGAAATATATTTCGTAAATAAATAAATTAAGTTAAATTGGTGGTTAACGCTTTCGAAACTCAAACTGTTTCATCATCAGACCAGGAAATAAAATAAATCTAGATCAAGAGAAGACAAATAAGCAGGCAGTAAAACAACCACGCCATCACTGGCTACAATAAAATTTAAAATTTAACATGATTTAGTTTTAGAACTCTATGAATCAAACATGTTCAGCTGCTAATTTATGTGTATTATGGTGACATGAATCCTGCGGTATTGTGGTATCTGTTTGCGTAAGATTACTATAAACAGAGAAGTTTTTTTATTTAGTCTAAGTAATGAACACATCCATTTTGTTCTTTTTCTAATGTAAAGTTTATGTTTTGATTTATGAAGGTATTTATCAGTCGATTACAGGTACAAAACAAATTATTAGTGTTATATTTTGTCCAACAATTCTGGATAGATTGATTTGCCTGTTAAAGAAGGAAGAAGAAGAAGAATTCTGGATTGAAATTCAACTATCATTCACGAATTAGCTAAGCGAGTGTAACATTTTATTAAAGTTTTTAGGTAAACTTCTTGATATATGTCAGCAGAGTAAATGAAGAGAGGCTTTTTTAATTATTGTTATAGAAGTTGTTAATGAAATTAAGATTTTTAAAGATAGTTGTTGTATTTTGCTGTTTACTAAGATAATGTTATATAGAATAGTACAGCACGACGTTCAGATTTATTAAAAATATGAAATATACGATACTTCAAAAAATTAGTTAATTTACTTGTTTTGATTATAGTTTTAACAATTTTCTCTCATGTATCACCGAAATATGGAATTGAGATATAGTAGAAATCCCGTTCAATGAATTCCTGTTTACTGATGTGTTCTATAATGATATCTTGCGAGGATCTTGACCTTCAGACTCAATTGCATGTAAAAATACTTCTAAATTATGATGTAAAGCCTCCATATTGTGATGTTTTTCTTTCATACTTTTACCATACTAGCCAGGTATACAGACAAAATTTTGAGCAGATTATGAATTTGCGCCTTTCCAAGAAACTTTTGTGTTCTTAGTCAAGTATAAAGATAAATTTGGAAGTATATTATAAAATGTTTACCAATTTCACAGAAATTATTATTGTCGTTGTACAGTTAATGTACAACGACAATAATAATGCACTTAGGATTGATTTTCACATCCCTTAATGCACAGCTCATCTACCATTGTACATGTATTTGTTAGTTGCTATCTTGTTGTTGAATTAAGCAGTTTTTTAATAGGCAAAACTGAAATATTTGAGTATTGAAGACAAAGTAAAAGTGTTGGAAGCGTTCGATAAGAGCGTCAAACAAGAAGATATCTGCAAAATTTGATATTGCCGCCAACAGTGTGTCGGTAATCGTAAAACCGCGAAAAGGTATTAAAACAGAACGAGGAACTTGATTCGAGCCGCAAACTAATTAGGTTGTGTGTAATTCAGTTCTATGATCAAAATATAGCCGACTATCAAATACATGAGATTAATTTTGTATCTAAACATGTATTATATATACAGTGATTTTTTTACATTCCAACATTACTATATGGGAGTGCGACTGTACATTTAAAATTGTCTTCTGACTAAATTTTAAAATAATAATGTATTATGTTTCTCTTAATTAATATAGCAATCAGTCTAGTGTTGTAGCCACTACTATGTGTAATTTGTTTGACAATCGAAATGTTTTTGGTGCAAATATTGTTATTTAGAGGAACTCTATCTATCAGAAATCTATAGGCTGTTAATTTAAGTTTATTTATAGAATTAATTTTTATGATTAAACCTAAATAATTTATACATCTATTTTGTTCTATTTAGTGTAAAGTGAGTGTAGATTATTAACAAAAGGTTACCAATAAACGTAAATAAACTGTCGAACCATGCTAAACATAATGAGATCATTTTCTCCGAATGACGATCTTCCAAATGTTTCATAAATATATTAGCTAACAGTGTGAAATTGAATTTCCCATTGGCAAGGAAAATTTGATTAACAAAAGCGTTTATATCAAGAAGCCATTAGTATAGCAAAACAACATAGGTCGTTTCTGATCAACAATATATTCGTTACTAGGAAAATGTCGTTACGACCTCATTAATGTGCAGCAAATACTAATCAACCGTAATTTACGTAGATAGAAGATCATTCGAAGTATGTATGGACAATATTTTCAAATTAACCTTCCAATGATTATGGCCAAAAAATTGTTTTAGAACTTATATTGAAAATACTTAAGTCACATTTTATCAAATAAATAGATAAGTGGATAACTAGTGGTAGAATTACCAACTAAGTCTCCTCACCTCAGTTCTTGATGTATGTTCCTGCGATTGGTTAAAACGTATGATGCGTAGATGAGGAATTAATATAACCTCTATTAGGAACAACACGGAAAGGGATATCTATCAAACAATAATTATGTATAATCTTAACCAAAAATATTCGGTATAAAAATAGGTATTGCCTAGACCAGTGATTCCAAAACTTTAACCCACGGTCCTTTTGACTGTCCATGTTAATATTTATTTAGGAAAATTATTTATGTTATTCTACGAGGTGTGTTCAGTTGAAACCCCTATAGTCTGTGAGGTGTTGCAAAGAGAAGCCCATTCGCAAGCATTTTTGTTCATTAGACAAGAGACGAGGAATCCATTGCGAACAAACTTTGCTGTAACCCAGATTACGAACAATACTATGGACAGATCCTACACTCGCACCAACAATTTCTAAAATTTCTCTAATTGAAAAACGACGATTTCCTCTAATAAGGCCTTCCAAACATGCCATATTGTTTTCTGTTAATGCAGTATACCGTGCACCTGGTCGCGGCTCATCCATAGTCCCCTATTTTTCATTTTTAAATTTTTGGCACCATTCCTTCAGAATTGGGTACGCAATACATGCATTTCCTTACACTGCTTATGCATCTGCAATGGCTGCACACACACCCTCAGCTCATAAAAATTGTAGTACAGCACGCTAATTAAACTTGAACGGATTTTCAACAACAAACGGCATTTCAAAATCGTCGTTTTAAATGTCAGAATCAAATTCAAACGTCAGAAACTTATTAATGTGTTGCTTACAAACACTACTAACATTAACAAACGTCATTTGAATTATTGCATTTGTTTTCAAGGCTAAGTTGAATAAAGATGGGTTTCAATTGAGCAAGCCTACTATAATTATACCAATAACAATAACAATAATTTTCACAATAACATTAACAATTAGCAACCGAATTCATATCTGAATGTGTGTTTCATGCGTTAATTTTGCTGAACACTATTAGAAGGGTGATATTGATTCTTCTCTACCACATGGGCAATACCTGGTTTAGTCACTTGGTCAACTTCAACGATTCATCGTTGTCTTTGCTAGTTTTATACCTACATTCTCATTCCCCAAGTATAAGAGGAAATATCGGTTTTGGCTCTCCAAAAACTCAAAAAAGTGGTTTCTACAAAATGGCTGGGTGTGTAATTCGGATTTTTTTTTCGAAATTGTGTGGCATTGTGTACTCATATATAGCGCTACTCCCTAACCCATGTTAAGGGGTAGGACGGGGACGATTTCTATGGCAACTCCATGATTCTTTAAAAAGCTATCAAGTTTGTGTTTCGTAAAAATGTACTTCATTCAATTCTACATTTAGATTTGATTCTTAAACTTATGTGTCTTATTTGAATAAAATTAATATAATGGTTAAAGATAGTCCTGCTTGAACCCCCTTAGCTACCTAACATTGAAAATACGGAAAAGAACTTCATTTTTAATGCTGTTCGTACAGGCAAAAGGTTTAGCCTTAACTCGAAATTATCATGGACAATTCTGTTTATGCACAGTTGTTCATCAGCACAGAGTGAAAAAAGTAGGGATCTCTCATTATTATAAACAAATTATTTCTGAATTTTCAATTTTTCTATACGAATATAAAACACCTTATCTTTAGCTATTGCAGCAATAATTAAAACAGAAATTACTTATTTTTATTGCAGAATAAAAGATGTCTGGTTTGAATATTTAATTAGGTGTTGTCTAATTAAATTAATTAAAATATACAAATGTTAATTTATTGCTTGTTAGTAAATTAGCATCACATTTAATTAGGGAATATAAAGAACTTAAGTTGTGAAGCACTATTTCATAGTCTAATTTACATTTAAGCTCTAAGTTTGCTTATAATTTCATTTTGCAAATCCCTGAATCTTAAATTGTATCGTAATTTTTGTGTTTGTTACATAATGTTACAAAATACTTCGGAATGTTATTCTTCTTACCCACAAATAAATCATTTATTATAAGTAGGTAGTTGACTCTTAATTTATAAATGCGCAACATTGGGGCTGGGCAAAAATAGCCTGCTTTTATTTTATACAACAGAATAAAACTGCTCTGTCCTAAGAAACGTTTCGATGTAATTAAATTTTCACGGGATATATCTTCAAAAGCTTGTTGTGCATCTCTGCTAAATTTGTATTCATACTTGTTGCTTACTAAATGTGGAACAGCGTGGCGGACAAGCACGAGTACTGATTAAGCAGTATTCAAAGTTAAGTAACGACCCGCGTGGTCACCAAATAGTTTGGTGACCGAAAACCTACGCCAACACGTTGCTATCCTGGTGACTCGAAGAGCACTTAAAGCCATTAGCATGGCACTTCGCTCACACGCTGTAACCCGCGGTACCTCGGAGAATACCTAAAACCGTCGGACCCCCCTGGGTTAGTGCGCCACGTTACTAACTATCTTAAACAGAGTTAAAGTGGTAGTAAGGTGCGGGACTGCCTTAGTGTCTGTCCGCCATCATTTCCCATACGCAATTTATTTTTGATTACTAAATAAATCCTTATCTTGTTAGAACAACATATGCATTGAATAAATATTAATATACACTGTGTTGAAACTCTCTGCATCCATAGACATAGTAACCTATATAACCTATTCATGATGCATCTGATGATGATTTTAATTAACTAAAAACGTTCTTGCTGGTAAATAGCATTCTATAATACAGTGCGATCGAAAATAATTGAACGGCACGTTACCTCGATTTAGTCCCATTATTATCAACAGTACGTTCCATTTTGTCCGCGAAGCTGTCGTTTATTCATACTTACATCTCTCGATTTCATTGGCGGGATATGCGCATTTTGCCTGTGCGATTTCGCGAAGGTGAATAAATGGGACAATTTTTTTTAGCAACATAGTCAATGCCAAATGTTACAAGCAACAATTGTTAGGACTGTTTGTCAATCAAATATGCGCTGATGAACTTCAGCTTAGGTTCTTCCAGCAAGATGATGCAACAGCTCACACAGAATAATGATAAAGTAATAATCAAAGATCTTTAGCCAGCGCCATCCCCCGATTTAACTCTTCTCATTTGGATATAGTAAAAATGTTATATACTCAAATCGTTTATACATAATGAAATTATACACAGACAGTTGATAGCCATTTTATGAATGCAGAGTTCATGTTTGGCAATTATTGTAAGCAACAATCTCACAGAATGCGTTTTTATTCATTTAAACTGTGTTGTTAAAGTATACAATTATTTAAATTAAAAATCTTATTAAAAGGTTTTTTTAGTTCATTGAAACTGCAATTAAATTGTCTTATTAATTTGAGTGTTTACATACCGTGTAACGTCTGTAATATAAAAAATGTAGACACTACATAAGTCATAATTTTCAACGAGAAACGTATTTAAAAGATTCTAAAATTACTTTTGTAAAAAGAACGGCAAACGAACATTTGTATTAACAAACACGTTGGTTTCAAATTTTTAACCTTTTCGTACGCTTTCAAATATTATTGCACGTCACTGGAATTAGTCAAGATCACATTACCTAATAAATAGACACGAAAAAGTATCTATACAATGGCACCTTGAATTATTTTCGATCGCACTGTATAAATTAAAAGAAAATTGGCATAGCCCAACTAAAACAGTTATACAGATACGAATGTTTGATTAAATTTAAATGCTACATCCATTGAAACATTGTGTACCTTCTCAAAAATTAAGCAATACATTCTAGAGAATTCTCCTCCTCGAGAACTTTCACCAGTTATAACTAAGTTCAAAAATTTATCTATTTCTCTTTCATATCGCTACAGTAAAGAAGAAGCCATTTGCAAACTATTCAACTTGTGTTGTGTCGAATCCACCTGGCACTCACCTCACGATACTGTATCTGGATTTTTATAATGTCTTCAACACTTCCGACATTAATTATAAAGAGAAATTTGACGAATTGTTATCTATCTTTCTTGCCGAATAAGAGCATAACAGTTTTCTGTAAAAGATTTCGACTATTCAGACGCCCAACTTTTTGAAAAACATTAATCGCCGTATTGTACTCGCAATCTTGTAAGAATTTTAGTGGAATATACGTGTTCATTCGTGAGAAATTTAATTATTATTATGCTTTGCTTTATTTTATTATTTTATTCCTTTTGGTTCCGCGCGGAGCATATGGCTTATACCATCCTCCACTCAACTCCATTCCTTTTTACTTCTCTCCATGTCATCCTTTTCATCTCTAGTTCTTTGGTTATACTTTTCTTCCACCTTTTTGTTGGTCTGCCTTATCTTCACTTGCCAGTTGGCTGGTAGTCTAACGCTTGTCTTGTTATGTCTTTCTCGTCTTTCCTCAATGTATTTCCCATGAACTTCCATTTTCTTCTACTTATTGTATTATTATAGGCTCTTAATTGGTCCTTCTCCGCAGTTCATTGTTCGTTATATGATTTGGCCAGTGTATGTTTAAGATTGCCTTCCGGCATTGTATATGTAGGTTTGTACCTTTAGCTTACTTTTTATAGGTTTGTACCTTTAGTTTACTTTTTTTCATTGATTTCCATGATTTTGCTGCATTTAATAGTAGACTATTGATGTTTGACTTGAGTATTTTAACTTTTGTATTTATTGTTAACTCATTTGACACCCAAACTTTTCTTAACATATAAAACACACTTTGTGCTTTACTTATTCTTGCATTTCTTTTTTCTTCTATTTCTCCATTACTATCTAGTACTCCCCAAGCAGCAGAATTTTTGTACATTTGCTATTTCCTCTCGTTCTATGGATATTCCCATCTCTCGTTCGGTATTCATTCGTAAGAAGTTAATTATTATTATGCTTTGCTTTTTCTTGCTTTTAATCCTCTTGGCTCCGCATGGAGCGTAAGACTTCTTCTCCGTTCATCTCTATTTCTTATTTCACTATTTACTTCTCTCGATGCCTTCCTTTTCATCTCTAATCCTTTGGTTACACTTCTCTTCCTCGTTTCTGCTGGTCGACCTCGTCTTCTTTTGACAGTTAGCTGGCTTGTTTTGTTATGGCTTTCTCGTCTTTCCTTGGAGTATGTCCAATGAACTTCCATTTTCTTCAACTTATGGTTTTTATTATAGGCTCTCGATTAGTTCTTCTCACAGTTCATTGTTCGTTATATGATTTGGCCAGATATCTTTAAGATTTTCCTTAGGCAGTTGTTTATATAGTTTTGTGCCTTTTTTGGAGTTTACTGCGTATAACAGTTTACTCTTGATGTTCCAGTTGAATATTCTAATTTTTGTATTTATTATTAACTCATTTGACCCCCAGACTTCTTTTAACATATACAACGCGCTTTGTGCTTTACTTATTTTTTCATTTATTCCTTCCTCTATTTCTATATTACTGTCTAGTATACTCCCCAAGTAGCAGAATTTTTGTACATTTTATATTTCCTCTAAGTTCTATGAATATTCCCATCTCTCTTACGTTATTTATTTACATTCTTTTTGTTTTCTTGGTGTTTATATTTAATCCGATCTTTTTTGTTTTTTTCTATTTGTGCTGTCTTTTTTGGGATATCAGGCATACATCATCGGCAAACTCCAAATCCTCAAGTTGATTAATGGTGTTCCATTGAATTTCCGTTTTATTCTTTGTTGTCCTTTTCGTGACCAAGTACACTAATATTAGGACTAGTGTTGGCGATAATACACATGTCCTTCTCGCTCATATCGTTGCAGTAAAGAAGAAGCGATTTTCAAACGATTCAACTTGTGTTGTGTTGAATCCATCTGGCATTTACCTTATAATACTTTAGCTTGTTTTTATGTCTTCAACACTTCTGGCACTAATTTGTACATTTTCAGAAATTTGGCGAACTGTTACCCGTTTGTCTTGCTGAATAAGCGCACAACATTTTTCTATGAAAGATTTCTACCATTCAAACGCCCGACTTTTAGAAAGACGTTAATCCGTATCTTCTAAGAATTTTAGTGAAATTTACGTCCTCATTCGTAAGAAATGTAATTACTATTATTATGCGCTGATCTTAATTAATTTAATATTTGTACTTTTATTCAGATGGGATTCTAATCCACACATTTCTGTTTAAATTAGAATACTCCTCGTATTTGTGTTGTCTGTTCAAAAAGGGTTAACAGAATTATAGCTAGAATTTAGATATATCTAAAACATAGGTAATATACAGAAGTATATTGTAACGCTGAGTTTGTTTTGTAAATTGTAAAAAAGGTTTCAATCGATTATGGGATACCTAGTACATTAGTACCTAATGTAAACAATCAAACGCTGCATCAAAATATCAAGCAATAGTATAAGTAGTTCTTATACTAACTATTGTAACTCTTAACTCTTATTGTAAAATTTGTTTAAGAAGAACACAAAACAGAAAAGGTTGGAGAGACACTGAGTCATATTGTTTAAGAATTAGCATAATATAGTACAAAATCTCATATTCCTAACTAAAGTTTTGCTACCATTCAATTATCCATCCACATCGATCATCAAATAAAAAGCATTTTCTTGAACAATAAATCAATCAAATTAGTGACCTCCTGAGAAAGTTCCTAGTACTATTAAGCTGTCTAACTTTTACCCACCATTAAATGCCTACCGTAAGTAATAAATAAATTGGTATGTAGCTTTAGCAACATAAATAAATGCCGGAGACGTGTCTAATGTTTATAACATTATAACTATAAGTAGCCGGCTTCCAACCATAAATTTGCTTTTAATATTAGAGTGAATCGAGCAAAGTTTCCCGTTCGTTTAATTCCGTAAATAATGTAAGTTTTAGTTTTGAAAGTAATTGTTGTCGTCTAGTAATCACGAGCAACGACGGTAATAACTTAATGAGTAAGGGTAGTTAATTGAGCTCATACACCTTGTTTAGGAGAGTGTAAGGTTCCAGCGCACTTTTGTGTGCCATAGGCGGCCTGTTTGAAGTGTGCAAGTCAGCACAGCCACTGTTACATGCATCATCATGATTAATTTAGCCAGATTGTGCACATCATCCCTTTAGAACACCCTCTGCTGCCGCTATTAGCTCTCAAATAGGCAGGTATTCAATGAAGCGCTTGGAACACATCATTCTGGCAATTTCTGATAACGAGGTGTAGATTTACTTACTGATTTGTGCCGTGGACTGATTATTGTATTGGATTAACCGACGTCTTATTTATTTTTACGTCGATATCTAATAACCTTATTGAAGCTACTGATTGGTCTGTCAATTTCCAAGTGCTGTAAATTGTAATTGATTTAATTGGACCCATAAACTAACAGTGTATCGATAAATAGGACAAGGTTTAATAGAAACAGGAGGAATTATGTTTGTTTTCTTTAATTTTATTAGGTTAAATATGGTACAAATTTAATTGCTGTAGTGTATTCCGGATTATATTTTATGTTTTGGGGCATATTGTGAAGGTACGTGGCGGGAGCCACCAGATGGCGCCACTAGTAATTACATGTTGCGTGAGCGAAGGAAACGAGAACCTTATTTACATTGTAGCAATCTTGTAGAACTACAGGAATTTTTAATATTCTTAGAAGCTAACATAACCTTTTCCAACCATAACCAATTTTCTTACATTTTTTACAATATCTCATAGTTTTGAAAGTTGTGTAATTAATAACAAATAAGGTTACAGATTTTTAACATTTACAGTTGCTGGATGGTATTTTAACTTTTTAATTTGGTATTTTATTGAAAATCTAGATATTTTCAAATTCAATAATATCGCTTTTACCGCTACTGTTTCAAAGATTCTCCTTATATCAACTTAAACGTTTTTAAGTCGTAGTACTTAAATAACGTACAATTCAAGTCTTTTATATTTCAATATTTCAATGAGCTAATGACCATAGTAGTTGCAGCGCCCTTAAGCTTAACTATTAAAAAAAAAAGATTAAAGCAACTAAGTCAATGTTGTAGAGAAAAAAAAACATCAGTTGTTGTGGAGTGGAACGGCGTAAGAACGAAGGTAAATCAACGAAGATGACTGAAAAAAAAAAGATTACAAAGGGAACAGGAAAAGATGGACGAGATGCACAAATAGAAAAGAATCAAGAATGAAGGAGAGAATGGAAACAGTCTTTTGTAATTTGTGGAATCGAAGTGTTGCGTCATAGATGTTTTGGTTGATTGTTGTAAGATTGGTGATCCCCGTTGAAGAAGTTTTCCTCAATTGATTGTAGTTTCATGGCAAACAAAATGATTTACGAATTCTTAGATGTGTTATTAATGCAAACTTGTGTTCATTGTTAAAAGATTTTCATGTCTAATGGAGCTTATTTTATTTTGACCAAGATATAAAATTTAGTGGCATGTGCGCGTGATTGGACAAAAACAGAATTTCTTCTGTAAATGTATAATTATCATGCGGAATTATGAGTAAAAGAATAATGCAATGTTAGATTTTGTGCATAATTAATTTTTGTCAAGTTATTTGTTATTTATCGAAGTAGTGGAATAATTGATAAATTTAGTTTTAATTCTTACTGGCGTCGTTAAATATTCGATTACGTGATCTTGGTGTAATATGTAGTTGTCCACATGATTTCAGAACGTATAATTGAATTGTTTTAATTTTGAAACCTTTAAACAGGTCACTGTAGCCTCGAACTTCAATTTTACTATGTTTGTACTCATCCTAACTAAGATCCGTTGCTAATGACGCGCGTAGTTTTATTTAAAAGTTTTAAAACTCTTGAAATGAATATAGTCGTAACAGGATGTGTTGTAGCGCTTCTGTCTATAATTGTAATTGTTGTATTAAATAGTAATTAAAAATTTAAAAAAAATATTTCAGTGCATTTCAATTCTAGTTGAGATTCTTACATTCTAATAAATTAATAGGCGCTGAAATTTGTAATATAATAAAATCTGAAAGGGCAAGCCTTAATTTCCTAAATTTGCTGTTTGTAATAAGTTCGAAATTTCATAATTGACTAGGACACCTTTAGTTCTAAATTTTTCATTTTAATATGAACATCTAATTACAATAAATTTTTTAAAATTTTGTTGCTTGACTAATCATAAATAACATTCAAGCGTTCAAGTATGATGGAAACAGCTTCGTGGTTATAAATATTGTATAGTTGAAGGTAATTTAAGTAGTTTAATTTAATTCAAATTATTTTAGAAAGTAATTCAAAAATTGTTTAATTCCAGTAATTTAATAGAGCATTGATTTTTTAAGTTTTACAACTTATTTTTTTTTTAATTTTTTGTGTCCTAATTTTTAGTGTTCTGCTATTTCTAGAATTTCACAGTAAATAATAGCTCTTATTACTGCTATTATTTTTGCGAAATGCTGTGTAGGATATTTTTATACTGCACATTTGCTTGAAAACTTGCGTAATACACAACACACTTGCACTTGTGTCGGAAGATCACGAAAACAAATAAAACTACCTCGAAATACGAATGCAGCAAGATGGAGCACTTTCACATTTTAGTAGTCAGTTAGCTGCATTTCCGAATGAAAATGTTGACAAACAGTACGTTCTATTAGTTAGCCGCCTAAGTCCCCTGACCTTTTTCTCTTGCACCACTAGCGTTGAATATACATATATGATATCATTTTGATTGTTCAATAGATTTGAATAATAGAACTGATCTGTTCAATCGTACTACGAATGCTTCCAATAACAGATATTTTTATGATATCAGTATGAGTCTTCTCAGTTTAATTTCAGGAAGAGGCGCCTAACTAATTAGGGACATTTGAGAAATCAAAATAGAAATTAATAATTTTTACTTTTATAATTCTTTGAAATATTAATTAGATCATATTACGCCTGCAATTATTTAAATTTTCAGATTTGCATTCTACCTTTTAATATGTTGGAAACTTTACTCCTTTATTACTTTGATAAGCGATTCATTAATTGTTTCCTTCTTTTTTTTAGTCTGTTAATTTGAAGGTCTGAACATACAATAGCAACATTCAAATAGGGATTGCCTTTCGGACATATTGTTTATTAGAACTTTTTATCTTCAGACGTCATAATCATAACACATTTTTAAGCTATGCACTTCTGATTGTGACACATCCTATATATACATGGTGTGAAATTGAAAAAGTTCCCTTAGGAATTTAAATGATAATTGTTGCATTTATGTTAAGCCTGGCTTCTGTACTTATTATTTCGGCGAAAGCATAATTGTGAAAAACTATACCATTTTGAAAATAGGGACAGCAACATGGGTGTAGTAATAGATATTTGAATGAAGCTATTTGTAAATGAAAAACTCGATATAAATTTGAAATAACATTTAACAAAAGTACAACCCTGTTTTGCAGTTGATGACAGTAATAACCAAGACAGTAATTAATCCAGAAATTATAGAACAATTCAAACAGTTTGTACATCTGGGAAATGATATTGTATACAACCAAAACCAATTCATAGATATCTAATATATGGACTAAGACGCACTATAAATACAGAGACTCAAAAATAGGGAAAAACATACGTCTTATAATCCATGTAATATATATATTTATATACTTAGTGAAAATACGGACCATATTACAACCAATATCCTGTGAAGGCAGTATTTATTTTTCAAACTTAACGTGGTTACTGTCTTTCATTTTAAGACAACTTCAACTAAACAAGTTGTTGACGAGAATGTTTCAGTCATTTCTGGAGGAATTACATGACCACTAACTGCGACAAGGCTATGTTTAACAGGATGGAGCAACAGCACATTGTACGTCTAAAACATTAGCTATGTTATGTAAATCCTTTGGCGACCGAGTTATTAGTCGAAATATCGAAATCCTTGGCCAGTCAGATATTTTGACTTGAGCGTATGCAATATTTTTAATGGTTTTACACAAAGGGCTCCATAGATAACTATCAAAATTTTACAAGGAATTTCACAAAAATTTGGGAAATACATCTCCCTGGACTTTTTGAAAATCTACCCATGCAATACAGGGAAATACAATTTCAAATTGTTTTGAAGAAGATGACAGAACATCTTTCATAATTCATTATCTCATTTTATATTTGTATTTCGAGTTTACAATTAATAGTGAGATGCCAGCATAGATAGTTCAAATAGTTTGGACGTTGTATATGTCTCAAGTAAAAAATCTACATTCGAATTCTGAATACTGCCTGTTCTTGCTCGAACAAATAAAACTTTAGAATTCAAATAATGTACATATTGTTGGGTACTTACAAAAATGCTTCTCTATATTCTTAGATGCGACGGGACTTCTTACAATCCTCTACGAATAATCACGGTGTTAAAATAAACCGACCTTACATACTTATATAAGTTGTGAAGTTGTATAAGTATTACATATGTTACAGTAAACAAAATTTCAGTTCAAGTCCTGAAACACAAGTTATCCAGAAGTATTGATAAACTCAAGCATATTACTGACAATTCAATATTTTTAAATGGATGGCAAACCATAAGAATTCATTACTTTAATGAGACTACTATACTTTTTGAGTGTTTTAGTTGGGTGAAACTAGGAGTTAAAGTAAACCGGAACTCTCCGGAACGCCGTTTCCGTAAAATATTTTGAAACAAAACTCAGTTCCGGTTTAAAATCACCACAAGGAAAAATAATAGTTTATCTTTTGCAAACTATTTACCAAAATAAAAAAATTATTTCTCACTGGCAAGTTTTACTCCCAACAAACCGCTATAGCTGTCAGTCGGGTTCCGCACCGGAGCCCTCAGCCCCTCTTCAACCAGTAACGGGAATGTAAGGATGGGATACACTAGGAAAATTGGATAATGGGATTTCGTGTATGATACTGTCCCAGTATTTATCTATATGACCCAAGGAATTCAGCAATAACCTAAATCAGGACAGACTTCCCGGAGGTTCGAATAGTAGACCTTCGGATTGAATCGTATACGCCCTACCACCAGGCCACCTTCCTCGGTGATAATATTTCTTACAGAAATCTGTGCTCCTTATATACCAGTCCGACGATAGGTAGCGGGCGGCGGAAGATAGAAGTACGGTCAGTAATCGTCCGTCGCATACTACACCAACCTGTACGTCGCAATCTTGTTGTTTCATTTAAACAATTGCATTCCGGCAAATATTTTTTCTACTTTCATCCCGG
Organism: Limonius californicus; assembly: GCA_014611495.1. Classification (NCBI taxonomy): domain Eukaryota; kingdom Metazoa; phylum Arthropoda; class Insecta; order Coleoptera; family Elateridae; genus Limonius; species Limonius californicus. The sequence goes on along the minus strand of JABXWE010024333.1, from coordinate 17,399 downwards.
AGTGAAATACAGAAGGTGGACAAAGTTTTTTCACATACATGTAAAATTGATAGATTTAAATACTATTCCTACCCTGACTCCACGTTGAGAATTGAACCGACAGGATATGATCAATTCAAGTTTCAACGCAATTCGATTTTGCATAGAAATTAATCGACATGGAGCAAAAGTAGCTTGATTGCTTTTTTTTTTTTTGTATGAAAGACAATAATCTTAAGCAATAGTTCAAGAATTTACAAATTATCTAAGAAAACACGTGCCAGCAAATGACGAGTCTTTCAAGGATGTACGAAAACGAAATTAAATAGAACCGTTAATCTAGCTGAGTAGTGCCAAAACATAAAATTTCAAAAATATTTATATAAAGTACTCAAAACTGAATGTGTGGAACTTCTCTTCTCTGTACGGCGGATTAGGTTAGCCTTCTGCTCGGCATACGTTCACGGTTGGGTTTACAATACCTACTCATTGTAGGTAATTAACAAGCCATTGGCCTACACACAGAGGAAGAAAAGAAGAAAAAGAAGAAAAATAAATAGGGATATTGTAATATAAAGCATATATGTTTGTATTTGGCGGTTAATGGTCGCCTATTAGGTATTGATAATTAGAACAAGCGGCAATGTATGATGTTAAAAAACAAAAAACAATCGAATCCAGTTACAATTGTTTAACCGTATCTGTTTTTTTATTCGTGTGTTGCATTTGTGTTCTTAATAATAAACAACAATGCAGAAAAACCATTTAACAACAGAACGACGAAATTTTGCCGTTGATATGCACCAAAGAGGAGATCGCCAGGTCGACATTGTTGATATGTGAGGACTGAGGAACCACGCAAAGCGTAATTTCACCTGCCGTTTCGCACCTTAGAGAAACAGCTACGACTGCAAAAGGGTCTGGAAATGGATCGTTTCGCATCACAGCACCTGGTGAGGATCGACTTCTGGTAATTAATGCTAAAATGCACCACTTTTCAACTGCTCGACATCTACAGCAAGTGCTGCAGAATGTCATAGGAGATCCAATCTCCTATTAAACTGAGAGAAATCGATTGTTAGAGGTAGGATTTACCTCATACCGCCCCCTGAGATGTCCTGCAAGAACTGTGGCTCAACGAAGACACCGGGTGGAATGGTCAAGACGTAGGCTTCAAGAAACGACATCGTGGGATGATATACCGTTTTCGGACGAGATATTGTCTCCCAATGATAGTCGACATCAAAGAGTATATCGTAGTGCCGGACATCGTATCCTACCTCAGTATACCCAACCAGTCGTTGCCTTTGGTGGTGGTGGTCTTATGGTACGGGCTGACATTTCTTTAGGGGGGCGTACTGATCTCCATATCTTTAATGATACACTCACGGGCCAACGTTATGCTCAAGAAATCATTATGGACCATGTTCTGAACCGTCGCAACGCTGTTGAACGGAAATATTTTGTTTTTCTTGACGACAACGCAAGGCTGCACCGTGCTCGGGTTGTTTTAAAGATGTTTCGAGATAAGGAAACAAACCATCTTGCTCTTCCTTGTTCAGACCTCAACCCCATCGAGCATACATGGGACCTTTTGCAGAGATAGCTGGATCATCATAATCCAAGGCATCAAATTCCAGAAGAATACATTGATAATTGCATTGAGGGTATGCCAGCAAGGTGCAGAGCAGTTATTACTGCCAGAGGAGGTGCCACGGGTATTAGAATTTAATAAATTTAAGTTAAGTAAAAGGAGACAATAACGATTTTCATTATAATATTGTTAAATTTCTTCTTTAAACGTACCTTCGTTGTAATTTTCATGTTCATTAGTAAAAAGACATTACATTTGGTTGTTTTGGTAGTTTTTTATTATAAATGCAATTGGTGTTGGCTTTAAGTGTCTTACACTGTAATATCCCTATTTGTTTTTCAGTAGTTTACTAATCTGGTTTTCTTTTGAATTTTAGAAAGGATATAATCTGCTTTTTCGTGTATAAGCTTTCTGACCAATCTCCACAATTTTATACCACGAATATCTCCTAAAAATATTAATCAGACATTCTTTATTACAGTTTGGCAAATTTAATCCACTGCTTCCTTTCCATTTAAAGATTTTCAAAACATTAAAAATAAATCATAAAACTATAACATTGCAGCCGAAAGCGTGTCGCTAATTTCATTACACTCTACTTTCAAGACGATTCCTAATTTAAGAATCTTAATTAACCGGAAGTAAAAGAAATAAATAACGGATAACAACCCAAAACAAATATGTTCTGTGGCAAATGTAGCGCACTAAGTTGCAATTCTACACTTTATTTTTTGTCCTTCCAACGAACACTCGGTTATTAACTCGCTTCATGATATACGACTGTACCTTGACATCTCTTTTCACTTTTTTACCGACTCGTGCAGGAAACCGACGAAAGTGAAAAAGCGTCTTAGTTGGATATGACAGATGCAACTTGCCAGAACATGTCATCTTGTTAAAAAGAGTTAGGTTGGAAGCCATCCTTTATAACTGTTTGTCACTGATACACGCGTTTTAAAATTATACCGTCATCACTTTAGTTATTTAAATTGCTGTGAAAAATTGGTGCGATTTTTCATCCAAACGAGGGTGGAGATTCCAATTTACAAAGCTGAGAAAATACGGGAACCGACACCTTTCGTGTCAACTAATTTTACTTTCATCTTTGAGACCACCACGAATAAAACAGAAATAGGGACTTACGTCTTCTTATTAAGATCCAACCAGGATTAATTTTCCGATACAAAATTGGATCATTGAAGTTAATGAATGGAATAAGGAGAATATGAGGATGTTAAGGAAATATATTATAATTTCTATCAAATTTAACGTCACCCCCTTATTACTTTCTACCAATCCCATAAATAACTTCACAAGTAACAAAGTAAAACGCACTTACCCCGATTTACCCTCATATCATCTCCTAATGATCCATACTATTTAATTATCTGAATCGTATCTGCTCTGTTTGTGCTTTAATGCCAAAATCGTAACTGAATTTGGCGTCGTTATGTTCTTTGCCATCAATAGATAATTCAATGAAATTTGTCGTCCCCGTTCCCCTATTTAGAGTCTGATTATCGAGCTTGTATAAGACCCTTGGATAATTTATTCCCCGCTATAAAATACCCTAACCCCAACTCTGAGGTCAATTTGAAAATATATTATGGTGGCTGAAGTCAAGCGGTTTAAAGATTGAAATTCTGAATTGAGAAGCTGTGTTTGATCCTGCATTGAGGACGTTTTGTTAACTCCTTATACTGATTTATGGATCAAAAGATTACTAAAAATTTTAAAACTGGAGTAAAATCCATAAAACGATTTGAAATATTGTACAGATAAGCAAACTGAAAAAATACCAAATTTGGCTGTTGGGGATTTTAAAAAGGATTCCCCGACTATTAACCATCTGTATACGTCAAGTCAGAATGTTAAATCAATCCAAACAATGCTAAACGCAGCAAACAGGGTGAGGAGAATATCAACTAAAACTGCGTGGAGTGAAGAGTGGATTTATGTAGCACCGCGGTTTAATCAGTGGGATCCCGCAGCTTAATTCAATACCGAAAGCTGCGTAATGGAAATGTATGGTCGGTCCTTGGTATTGTTTGAATTATGACCCTGCTGTGTGCTTTGTGAACTAGTTAGGTGCTAATTCGATTTTAGGTTTGTTTTGGGTTTGATGGCAACGATAGGGTATCGATCAAAATTGGAAAATTTTAAAAATGAGTCCTAAATAAATTACTTAAAACTGTAAATTATATTATTAGAGTTTGTTCATTCTACATGTCATGGAATGCATTTGCTTATAATAGCGACAACAGTAATCGCTCTTTTCTATTCCATACCAACATGCGGGTATTATTTTCTTGCAGAAAGGGAACAAAATATGCAACTTTATGTTAAAAATGTGTAAGGAAATAATTATAACTTACAAATGGCGGTCTCAATTACACTATTCCCCTGCCGGTATCAGTTAGAACAAGCACAGTAGTAATTTATTTAATTTCCTTTAATTACAACGTTATAAAAATATTCGTAGGAAGTATCTAGGAAGAAATTGAATCCCTTTACTTACCTTTCTTCTGGCCTTTCAGCTTTATTTATGTCTTCTGCATTATGGATTCAAATAGACTTAATTGGGAAGACATTTGTAAACGTCAGAATTAGACTTTCAAGTGATCGAAGGTGTTTTAAATATTTGTTTTATGCATACTCACTCTGCTTATTTTTGTTCTACAGCATATACATATTGATGAAAAGGAAATGATACAGAAGCACAGCCCGCTTAGTCACCGGATGTAATCCACTGAATTGTGATATGTGTTCAACAGTATTAGCAAACTCGAAAACGTTTTGATGCACTTTTACCGTCATGGCAAGCTTGCTTACATAATCGTATGTACGTTTGCTTCGCAGGCATATTTTGAAGTTTAGTAAAATATTACACAAACATAGTATACAATATTAATAGATTAATATACAAAAATAGTATGTTAACAATTTATTGCTGTTGTACAATGTATCATTATTTTTGAAGATGTTTCATTAGAAAAATGTTTTAAGCGTACACCTTCTGCTTATTAACATTTTACATTTGATACTCTCTGATGAAAAGGAAATGATACGGAAGCACAGCCCGCTTAGTCACCTGACGTAATCCAGTGTGCTGAACAGTATTAAATAACTCGAAAATATTTGGACGCACTTTTACCTTCATGGCAAGCTTGCTGAATGCAGAATCATACGTATGTTTGTTTCGCAGGCATATTTTGAAGTTTGGTAAAATATTAAACAAACATACTATACAATATTAATAGATTAATAAACAAAAATAGTATGCTAACAATTTGTTGTTTTGTACAATGTATCATTGTTCTTGGAGATGTTTCATTAGAAAAGTGTTTTAAGCATACGCCTTCTGCTTATCGACATTCTGCACTTGATACTCGCTGATGAAAAGGAAATGATACAAAAGCACAGCCCGCTTAGTCACCTGATGTAAGCCACTGCATTTTGATGTGTGCTAAACAGTATTAAATTATTTGAAAATGTTTTAATGCACTTCTACCACAATGGCAAGTTTACTGAATGCAGAATCGTATGTATGTTTGCCTCGCTGGCATATTTTGATGTTTTAGTAAAATACAAAGCAAACACACTGGGCAATATTAATAGAAATAATAAACAAAAATAGTATGCTAACAATTTGTTGTTGTTGTAGTACCATGTATCATTATTTATGGAGATGTTTCATTAGAAAAATGTTTTAAGCATATACGATCTGCTTATCGCCATTCTACACTTGACACTCTTTGATGAAAAGGAAATGATAGAGAAGCATAGCCCGCTTAGTCGCCTGACGTAATCCACTGATTTTATATGTGTGCTGAACAGAATTGTATAAGTTAAAAATGTTTTGACGCACTTCTACGACTATGACACGCTTGCTGAATGCAGAATCGTATGTGTGTTTGTCTCGCTGGCATATTTTGAAGTTTAGTAAAATATAAAACAAACACACTGTACAATATTAACAGAAATAATAAACAAAAATAGTAGCTAACAATTTGTTGTTGTTGTTGCAGTACCATGTATCATTATTTACGGAGATGTTTTATTAGGAAAATGTTTTAAGCATACATCTTCTGCTTATTAACATTCTACACTTGATACTCTCTGATGAAAAGGAAATGATACAGAAGTAGAGCCCGCTTAGTCACCTGACGTAATCCACTGAATTTTCATGTGTGCTGAACAGTATTAATTAACTCGAAAATGTTTTGATGCACTGTTACGTTCATGGAAAGCTTGCTGAATGCAGAATCGTATGTATGTTTATTTCGCTGGCAAATTTTGAAGTTTAGTAAAATATAAAACAAACACTATGTACAATATTAAAAGAAATAATAAACAAAAATAGTATGCTAGCAATTTGTTGTGTTGTACAATGTATCATTATTTTTGGAGACGTTTCATTAGACAAATGTTTTAAGCATACACCTTCTGCTTATTAACATTCTACACTTGATACTCTCTGATGAAAAGGGAATGATACAGAAGCACATCCAACTTAGTCACCTGACGTAATCCACTGAATATTGATGTGTAACCCGTTGTAACCCCATGACAAGCTTCCTGAATCGTATGTATGTTTGTATCGCTGGCATATTTTGAACTTTAGTATAATATAAAGCAAACACACAATATAAATAGAAATAATTTACAAAATTAGTATGCTAACAATTTGTTCGTACCTTCAAAAATTATTTACATATCTGATTGAATTTTTTAAACAAAAGCCTCTTCGGGTGGTTTCTTACGAGACTTTAAGTTAAATTTTTATTTTTATTTTAATAAGTAACTGCAGTTTAAAAATAGGTGCCAATGAGAAATGTGTGTTTATTTTTTTAATTTACAGTTTGCGGCCCTTACCTTGTTTGTGAGCTTTTATGTGTCCTTATTACCATAACATAAAATTTAACCACCCTGACTTACTAAGTGAAAGACAAGCATGAGCTAGACTACCTTTCGTGTGGTCATCCGGTATTTACTTACCGTTGTGAAACTCCATGCTATAATTATCCAGTTGCTCCGATGTAGAACATTATCGAACCCAATGAAACGATGACGAATAAACAATGCTTAGAATAATTTAATTTTGATGAAACACGAAAACAAGCTTTTATTTACCGTGACAAACTTGAAGTTAAGTTAGAAGGCTTTGTAAATATGCTTTATTATTACAAGGGAATTGAAGACAATTATACCACAAATTTAATATTTTCTAGCTATGAAAACAGTTTTAATTTCTGATGAGGGTTCTAGTAAAACTTTAATTGTGCTTGATTTTAAATTGTGAATCGTTTAACAAAACTTGCTTTGGTTTGGGACGTAGTACAATAAAAGTAAAATAATCCAGATCAAAAATTATATTTACGTGTTCACAAAAGCTGAGGAAATTTACAGATAGATACAATTTACAATATTACAGAATCTTTGGCTAGAAGAGAAACATGGCGGAAATATAAAATTACAAGATAATAAATACCTTCATTATGTTGAATAATTATGGAGTAGTAACATTTAATAAATAATTTATATTTAAACTGAATATGTAGGTAGTAGGTACTATTGCGGTGATTATCATAAAGCCTGCTTTAAATTAACACAAATATGATATGCGAAACTCACGTTGCACGTTTCTCAACGGCCAGTCACCGTAACACAGTTTTACATAATAATATATATACGATAATAATTATATTTATACTATTTACAAAAGATTTAATAATAAGTCGAAGCAATTACTAAAGCTTTGTCCGTTCACAGTTAGGTATGTACAATGCGTTTTTTTTTACAGAAATTTAGATTCAATAGATTTCTTAAAAGAGTTCAAACATGGTCACTGAGAAGTGTTCGCCGGGGCCTCGCCGCTAGCGACTGTAGCTGGGATAAAGCAGCGCAGGGCCCCACCGACCTCAGACCAGCCCCGGAGGCTTCACATCTAAACCCGTCACCATATCCAAGCCCCCCAGGGGCGCCGAAGGAGGAGGCGTGTGGTTTATAGAAGCCGGCGAATTAACATTATTTGTTAGGTCGCTCTGACTGTTCTCTTCGGAGTCGCTGCAGGACTCCGAACTACCCTTTTTCCCGTTTCCATTGTGCGTCTTCACATGCTTGGCCAAGTGATCCGACCTCATGAAGCGCTTGTTGCAAATGGGGCACGCGAACCGCTTTTCACCCGTATGCGTCCGGAGGTGACGTTGCAATTCGTCCGAACGAGTAAATCTTTTCCCGCAAAACAACCAGTTACAAACGAAAGGTCTCTCGCCCGTGTGCCACCTTAAGTGGGCTTTCAAATGTGACGTTTTCCCGTAAACTTTTCCACAACCGGGGATGTGACAACTGTGGATGTTCTTCTTCCTTAGGTGCACGCCTGCTGGGCCCAGTCTCTCCGCTTCCTGGCAGTTTGGACAATCACATGTAGCACGACCCGTATACCTTCTTTGAGATCTGGGTGATGGTACTTGCGGTGGCAAAGAAGCTGCTGCTGATGTGGGCGATGGAGCAGATCCAGTGTGGTGCAAACCAAAAGAAGCCCCAACGGTCTGCGCTCCAGGCAGCATCGATTTGTAGGTGTCTTGCAGGAGATGCTGGCCCGAAGATAACAAATGATTGGAAGCCGCCAGAGAATGCGTCAAGGTGGAATAATCAGAAGTGGCATAATTTGCAGCTGCCATTTGTGCGTGCATACCAGCAGCGCCGCTCATGTCTAACCAACTTCCTGCAGTTGCTGAATGAACGTCCCACCAAGTGTTTGCAGACGCTACCGAATCGCTTTTAATGGCCCCATGGTGTGATGCGCTCGACATGGTATTAAAAGGCCATGATTCGTAAGGGTGGCGTGAATAGACGGAGCCTAATGCGGCATGGTGTGCTGTGGCCGCACTTTCAACCTTCCCCAACAGCGCGCTTTGGTGGTGGTGCACGTGCGAGTTGTCTGTAACGCTGGGTTGGGTGGTGGCTCCAGGGAAATAAAGGTCGCTTCCATACGAAGACGACGTAGGCACACTAGAACAGGAGGTCATCACAGGACGGGAGGAATAAGGGCTGTTAGACGCGGACGATCTCTGGGCCGCTAAGGAATTCGCGGCTGAATTTCCTGTCGTGGCTTGGTTGGGCGATGGGGCACTCTGCGGGCTCTTCTTCCATGGGTGGAAACCCTTGCCGACGGCTGCGTCCGCAAGAGGCGGCGGAGACTTACTCGACAGCTTGTTGCATTGGGCCGCAAGCATCGCCAGCGGCGTTCCACGCAGACTGGGATGTTCCTAGAACAAGGGACCAAAATTAGATGACCATCATAATGAGCGTTCTGTGTCGGGGCGCCGGGCGAAGTTTGCTTTTCTAATGGATTTCGGAACACAGGTAAAAAGATCTAATAACAAAGGCGGCGTTTGATTTTCATGCAAATGGCAGGAAACGGGTCCTTCGTAATTTACGAAACGGCCACGGCGGTGGACACCTTAAAAATAACGCGCTATTGATTAATATTTTGAATTATTACCGAGGAGTTCTCACAGTGGGCCAGGTTAGGAAGTAATTAACGAGAGGACGACCTTCAGAGAGCGGCTTCGGTCAACCGCTACAGTAGTCGCATCCATTATATGCTTTTATTCTTTGATTGCCAGAGGCTTTCAAACTGAAGACTTTATAGCCTTGCCCGTTGAGTGACGGGAAGGTACAATGCGACGGTAGCTTAAGACGTCCCGGCGACGCCCAGTGCCTTTGTGATTGGCGGCGACGTTATCGATCCCGCTAAGACAGACGCTGAGGTCACCCCAGCTACTGAATTAGATGAAGATGCCTCAACTTTGAATAACCTTTTAAAGCTGCAGCCGTTCTCCTAATGGACTTGCATTAAAACGTTATAGTGTAATGACTAAACAAAGTCGGCGCTAGGCCTGGATGATGTGTTGCAGGAGCGTGTCAAAGGCCAATAAAAAATAAATAATCGGCCCATTTCGGGGGCGCATTGATCATATCTATCTTAGCTACCTGAACGATCTATAATTTGCTAAAAAGCAACGGAAAATGCGTTCTGTAAATGTCGTTAAAAGCATCGTTAACCTCGCGTTAGTGCTTCGGCTTCTGGATTTCTGCATAGCGCTAACGCTATTAAATTAAATCGTCTTCTCGGAGTGTAATGTATATCCTAATACCCGAGGACGCCCACCCAAAAATTTAAAATCATCATTTCGGTCGTTTCGACCATTAGTGTAGTCAGAAGGAGACTGCTCATAATGACGGCTACTCCTGACTTTTTAATTCTTTTTGTGTAGCTGTGCGTGTCTTGGAGGCGACGAACAGGCGCCAAGTTTTCATTACGTTCTTGATTAAAGCCGGACCGAAACTTAGCGTTTCGCGGGCCCTTCAGCGTTACGTCACGAGACTCACAATTAAAATTAAAGCCTCTTGGTGACTAATTACAAGCGGCGGTCACATTACAGGGCCTATGTGTCCCGCTAATTGACTGCCGCTGACCGGCAATACTTTATAAATTAACGATGGGTTGAATTGCAGAACGGACACTAATCGAATTATTACAGAAATCTAATCTGCTCTGTAACAGCAACAGCTTCACTTTGATATTTCATTTTATTTGAACGAAAATGATATAAAATTAATTAAATTCAGTGTGGCAACTGAGTTTTATTGAAAACAAATTGGGCTTATTATTATTAGTTTATCAGAATTACATGTTACACTCGTTGTAGATCAACTGGACAAATGGTTACGTTTTCAATCCTCAGTGTAATTAAGTAGTGATAGAACATTTGCATAAAATGGAAACAGAGATGTGTTTCTTAAATTTCTCTTAATCTCTAATTAAGGGACATTCCTACTCATACCTTTCCCTTATTCTTTCATCCAATCATGGTCTAGTATTTCAGCGCAATCTTGATGCGGAAAACACCATGTATTACAACATCCTAAAGGATTTACTTAGATCCCGAAACTGAAAAATGGTTGAATTATTTATTTAGTCTTACTATGTTAAGCGTTAAACGCCTATAAAATAGATTTATGTCTCTGCATCAAGCAAATAAAAACCTTGAAGTAGATAGTTTTAAATTACTTAGTAAAAATTATACAACGGTAGATACTAAGTTTTCTTCAACCATCGGAACATTATATTAATTTCTGAATTTTATATTCAACAAACATAATTAATTATAGTGTTTATTAACCAGTTAGAAAAGAATGAAATAAAGCATAGGAAACACCAAGAGTTGCTAAAAAAATGATGATAAGGTATCGATATGGGGAAGAGGGTAGATTAAAATTTATTATATGTATCAAATCATTATTTATTTGATCAAATATGCAAGTAGTCCATACCGCGCATATAATTTTATTTGAAACATAGGAAAACGTAGAAAGCAAACTTTTACACTACGCTATTAGGCTATAGCGCGGCTTTTGTCGCAAGCGAGTACATTAACATATTGACAATTCCAGTAATATGAAATGATTAATTTAAAGGCTTATTTCTGATAAATTTTCAAACGGAATGGCATCAGGCTATGCATAAGGATATTGTCTTTCTATTTATGGAATAATGTGTAGCAAAGTTTAACCAAAAATACTTATAATATATTCAATATAATATATTTTCGTGCATCTATGTTAAACACCCATGTTTCAGTCCAATTAATTTGCATAGTATATGTATATTTTAAATATATTTAGTTTTAATTAATATATGAATATTATATACTTATTATATGTTGTAGTGTTTCCATATTACGTTTTTTTTTTTTATTTTTAAGTAGTATTTCCATTCTTAACGATTTTACGTGTCATTTAGTACGTAGTGAGTTATTTTCATTGTTGCTCCATTATAGGGTTTTACATTTTGCCCAGTTGGTCTATATTTAATAAATCCAGTAGGTAAAACTACAAACTTAAATGAAAGTTTAAAAATAGGCGGTAGAGTCACTGAAAAAACCTAGCTGGTATATACCACCAGCTAGGTGAACTATGAAGCTAGGCAATTTCAAACGATGGACAAAATAAAGAAGCTTCTGTATATACCTAATAAATGTAAACCTCGAAACTTTGCCAAATTTTACGTTTCCACTATTTATTTAGCAAATCTATAATTTGGTTTGTGTAAGAATCCAATGGAAAGTCATATACTAAGTATATACTACTACTGCTACTACTACTAAAGATATACTAAAATCGGTAGTCGGAACGATACTATGTTTAAGTATCGCGATAACGATACCGACACTAACAGAAAAAGTATCGCGATACCGATACGCGATACTTTTTTCAAAAACTATCGCAATACTGATACCTATATATTCGACTATTTGTTTAGCAAATATTCTAAAATTTGGTTTGTTTAAGAATCCAATGGAAAGACGTATACTAAGTATATACTACTATTACTACTACTAAACATATTCTAAAGTCGGTAGTCGGAACGATACTATTTTTAAGTGTCGCGATAACGATACCGACATTTTATCAGAAAAAGTATAGCAATACCGATATGCAATACTTTTTTCAAAAAATATCGCGTTACCGTTACCGTTTAGACTATTTTTTTAGAAAATCTTCTATAATTTGGTTTGAGTGAGAATCCAATGCAAAGTCATATACGAGATTGATAAAACTATATAAACCAGGTTGTTGGAACTTGGATTTTTCCAACACTAAAATTGCCCTATTACATTACAATTTGACATAGGTACACTAAAGTCAGTAGTCGGAACGATACTTTTTTTAAGTATCGCAATAGCGATACCGACACTTTATCAGGAAAAGTATGATATGTCGATACGCGATACTTTTTTTAGAAAATATCGCGATACCAATAGTCGATACTTGAAACAGCATCGCTATACCTTTCACTATGCGTATACTTTTCCGTTGGTGAATTAAACATTAAATTTTGTGCTTTGTGGTGGGCTAAAAGTTCAAAGTTAAACAAATTTTTCGTAACGGCTTGTTAGTGATTGAAATACTGCAAGAAGTTTGGTAATAAGATAAAGTAATGCGTATTATTATTGTTGAACATTTCTTAATATGGAAAGGATAAACAGTAGTACCTAAAAGGGTTCACAGGTTTAGGAATTGGAATTAATTACTTATTTTGATTTTCTAGAGTGTACCAGCAAAATTGCATCGCCAAAGTATCGCAAATGCGCGATACTCGATAATTAAAAAAAGTACGGCAATACCGATACTGTTTTCGAAATGTGTCGCGATGCAATAATCGAAACTCAAAAACTGTCGCAATATCAATATCGCGTTACTTCCGACCACTGACTAAAGCCATGAAATACTACACCATTTTTGGTTATGTAATAAGAACGCAAGGGTAATTACTTCAGTTGTTGAGCGAGTGTAAACAAACAGCGTTATAATATTTAAAACTTATTTAAAAATAGCTGAAATATACCCTTCTGTAATTTTGCACAATTGGTCTACTGCATATAAATACGCGAAGTAAAAAAATGATATTAATTTACATTAATTTAATTACAATACTTATGTATATCAAAAACTTATAATTGTTGAAAACTAAGCACTTGCTCTCTTTATGGCGCAAAACAAGGTTAGATCAAGAGATTTATTGTTTAATTATAACCGGAGGACTGTTTAATTATACATCGAAAATAGTGTAACCAATGTTACTAATTAAATCCAGTATTAATTCCGATAAATTAAACTATAAATTAAAAACGTCCAATGACAAATGAGTTAAATTAAAATCTGATCGCGCTCGATTGATAGCAAAAAGTGTTACCGATTTGAAAAATAGCCTTATTGGCTAATTTCACATTCAAATTTCGTGAAGGAAAAAGCGGTTTTTTAATTTAATTTATGACGATGCCGCCCGATGAATATTAATTCGAGAAATAATTGGATTTTAGATATGAATTATTGTGAAAGACAACAGGTTAAGAAACTGAGTCCAAATCCGTGAAAAGCCAGAAAGTAATCATGTAAGAGTTAATAAAATAAACATAAGAATTAAATTAACATGAAAGTTTGAAGTTGTATAAGGTAAAACAGATATTTTATTATAAATTAATTTATTAAATACCTATGATAATGACAATTTGAGTAAAATTATATCAGACCAATACAATATGAATGAGTCTATTTTCGGGCATTTTCGATGCAGCTTTTCTGTTGTGTTTCGTGGATCTTTTTTGTGTCGTTTTGATAATTCGAAACAAACTTAACGCTAACCTAATAATCTAAAAAGGATGATCTCTAACTTGTTATTACAAGCAAAATTACAACTCGATTGTTAAGGAACTATAGTAGGCCTTAAAATTTGAGAACCTATTAATATTACCTACATATAGAAACCAACATACTAATTTTTTGTCAATACCATTATTGCCATAAACATCATATTTTTCTTCTATCTTCTCTCATTATTTGTTTCCGTATGGCCTGTACATATAAATATGAAAACATGTGATATAATAAAAATCTTCTCTCCTATGATCATGGTGCGCGGTTTAAAGTATAATAAACATAGCGAACCTACTCCGAACTATAGGAAGTGTAAACACTTCTACTTCAGAGATGATTTACTAGGCAGAAGGCCTTGCTGGTTGACCATAGACTTGCGAGAAAGAACGGCCGTTTAAATCCATAAACATGGATCGCTCAAATATATTTAACAAAAACATCAAAAGCACGACATGAATCTAGAAAAAACTGCATACAAAAAATCCTAATTTTAATATTGTAATTCCATTCTGTACAAATAATTTCTCATTTTTCTGTTGATATTGGATACTACTACAGATGCACATTGTAATTTCATTAAATCGGACAGCCGGTTTTGGTACAACGGTAAATGTGTAGTAATGGAGATCTGGACGATCTACAATATTGTTTACTCATTGAGGAAACTCGTTTTTGAGGCTAACTAATAATTTTTGAACTTTTCTAATTTAATGTACTGCTGCTCAAAAACAGGTTGTTCTATTTCCAACTAATTTATGATGTAGAGAACTACTACAATGAATATCAAGAGATAATTAAAGTAATTGTTACGTATGGTATGAAGACAGATTTTAATATTGAATTTTATTTCCATCACTTTTTTCTATGGATTATTTTTTAATTGCTATTGCTCCTGATTATTTCTTTAGATGTTTTTCTGTTGTATTTTATCTACACTTCCAAAATCACTGCCTGTTAACAAAAAAATCATATTTATTTTACCGTTATCCGTATACAAAATGTGTCTAAAATGGCCGAAAATAGGCATGGAATGTATGAATTCTTACCGGACTTTAAATCGCCTATTAAACCTGGATTTCTCTAAGTGGGCGTTTTGTTTTAGGAGCTTAAAATAATGTGGTTTAAACACGTTTTTTAAGTGTTACATGTTTCAAATTATTTTAACGTTCAATTACTTATAACTAACATTATAAACTTTGTTCTAAAAATTAGTGTAATCTTATAGCAAAGCAATTTAGATAATTTATATCTGTATTTTTAGCCTCAGTAATTATTATTATATTCACTAAACGTTTTAGGTATTTTAAAGGAAAAATATAAACACTTACAAATATGTTTTTGTTTGCTTTTCCAGTATGGGTTACAAAATTATTTTTAGTCGAAAATGTTGGTTTGATTTTCTTTGTGTCTTGGGAAAGAGATGTATAAGTATGTATAAGGAAACTTAGCTTTCCTTAAATCATTAATATTTTTATGGTTTTTACCATCTTGAAACAGTAAACTGCTTTAGAATAACAACTTGGTGCAGTTTTAGGCAAAAGTTATGTATTAATTATCTTAATGTATTATTACCGCACTATTTAACAAATACAAAACGCCATATGCACATAACGTTGCCGAGCTTTAGAAGCATTCTTTTGTGGCACCATTGACAGTATTCTTTTTACAATAGGCAATAAAATAAAAGAAAGTATTTAAGTTACCTAAACAACCTGCCTTAATGTATTATTACCGCACACTATTGTAATCAGCTGACGAGATGGCATTAGACAGGAATGCTACCTAATGTGTCCTTCTGAGAAAATTCGCCTACTTGACACCGGACTCCCTGAATTACTATTCTGCATAAAAACATTTCTTCCTCATTGAGAGTATGCTTGCACTAAATTCAAGTACGAAAAATGCAACAGTGATGACAACGGCAGGATTAGATTTGATTATTGAATGTTGCCAAAGTAAAACTAAAATTTAAAAACTTGTGGTTAGTCACTCCGGATATATTAATAACTGTTTTAAAAGCAGGTAGTAGACGCTGCAAGTTTGTTTACTGTCTACGTTTGCTTCTAAGAAGTAAAATCCGCAGACTCCAGCACCCTCATGCCATTTAGTCAGCCGAGGACAACACTGAAGTGCTGAAGAATAGAAAGCGCAAGTATTTATTGCCCAGGAGTTAACATACGCTATCTAAGTAAGTTATTATTTGACTAATACAAAACGGAATCGTAAGGTTTTGTTACCCAGTTTGAAAACACTCTTCTTGTTAAATCATTACCATTATGGTTTTTTAGCATCTGGCAACACTGTATTTTTTCAAAACAGTTGTACATAACTACTTACGGGTTGCCTAAATGCGCATTATTATTGATATCTAAATAGAGAAAACGGCACCAGAAAACATAAACGTGTACAGTTTTTAAGTTTTCTTTAGTAAGTTTGCAAATCATCATCTTTTAATAGTCCCTCTATACGTATTATGAAAACCTTATACTTAGGCTACCTAAATAATTTGTCTCAATGCATTATTACAGCGCACTACTTTTAATTACAAAAAATAGAAAATGCTATTGAAATACAATGTAGCCAGGTTTCAAAGCCGTAAATGTGAATATATTTTAGGACTAAACATTCCAAGCTAGTGACGTTTAGTTTTGCCTAAAACTTCGCCATTTTAAACAGTTTGCCTAACAAGTAAATTATTTAAAAGCAAGTATGTAGATTAAGCTTACAGGAAATTTCTTCTTTCTTTCTTTCCACGAAGGTATACTTGATACGGTAGGACAGCAAAGTTATTGCAGCGAATAAATTGCGGAACTAAAGAAGGTTTAGTTTGCACTGCGGAAGTCCGTCTGTCCGTCTCAACGACAACGTGTTAATGTAGCGACCGGTACGAAATGGCTTTTTAATAATGATGTATACTCTGACACATAATAAAACTAATAGTACACAGAAATCGTAATGCGGAATTGATTGGACAGTCTAACAAGACAGCTGGTTTGTTGGTCCTGGGCTTTGGTAGCGGCACATATGGTGGAGGCGCGACTTGCAGCGTTGGATTTAAGGGCTTCGTGAGCAAAACCGCTACCGCCGAATGAAATTGTCCATTTATCGACCGCGTTGAACCATTACGCACCACGACACGTTCACTTCCGGACTTTTTATGCCGAATGATGAATGTTTGAATATGGCGTGCGCTCTGCGGCATTTGTCATCCACTCGGATTATTTATATTTAGTTGAACAAACAACAAGGACAGCTCGTTTATTACTCGCCTGCTTGAATTACACGAGTACCTATACTGGTATTACACAAAAATCGTGCTCCACAATGGATAAGCGGATTAAGCGCATTGTCACCGACCGAAAAGCGCAAACATGTCAGGACAATGATACATAATCTCCTACCTGCCTTAGAAATCCACCGGACCCGTCCGAATCAGATCAACCGTGAACCTCTTCTGAAACCGTGTCTTTTAGAATATTTTCGTGTATCCAAATAACCCAGAAGAGAGCCACGGTAGCTCTCCTGATCAAATCTTTTTACGGCCCCCGGATATCACGCGAGATTGACAAACAATTACGAACATGACAGGTTTGTGCCAGTA
>JABXWE010024332.1:0-13849 GCA_014611495.1 Limonius californicus | reverse complement strand
CAGTCACAGTGTCAGCAGTGCGTTGAAGTTCCTGTCAGAGGAAATGAGAAAACCAGAATTCTACACAACTGCATGGTTTATTGAAATAATTGAGAAATGGTTTGTATTAATGACATCTAGACACCCTATGTTGGCTTTAAGTAAACTAAACCCAGAAAAGTTCAAAGAAGCTTTGGAATTTTTGGAAGCCTTCATGGAAATTATTCAGAATTTGAAGGTGGGTAAAAATCCAGTGTGGAAACCTTCTCAGACAGGTGCCCTAATTTCTACACAATCGATATTGGATGTATCAAAACTATTGTTAGAAGAAAAAGGCTACAAATTTCTACTGACATCCAGATTCACCCAAGACTGTTTAGAAAATCTGTTTAGTGTAGTGCGGTCTAAACAAATTGTGCCTACAGCAGTACAATTTAAAAAAAATTTAAAACTTATTTGTGTCTCGCAATATTTAAAAGATGTATCCAGAAGTAGTTATGAGAAAGACGACAAAGAATTTTTATCAGACTTTTTAGATATATTTAATTCTAAGTCAAAAAAAGTTGCTACGTATGACAATGTAATACTACCAGAAGACATTCCAAATATGTGTATTAATTTAAGTAATTATGAACTCAATTCGCTGTACAATATATGTGGCTATTTACTAACTAGCATAAAAAGAACCTCAAAGACATGTGATATCTGTATCAGCGCAGTGGGATCAAAAAGATTTAGAAAATGCAAAATTGCAAAGCTTTCCGTATTTAAATGTTATAAAAAAGATTCTAAGTTCTTTTGTAATGATGCAATATTTATGTTCTTTATCGATATGGAAGCTATTTTCAGACAATTTTATGATATAATTAGTAATCAGAATATCAATACAAAAAAGTTTTCTGTTGACAAAATGAAGGAATTACCTGCAGAACATATACCTTTATGTCATAATTTAAAATATAAAATAAGTACAAGATTTGTAATTTTCCGATTAAAAATTGCTGGGAAAAAGAAAATAAAAAATGATATTAATAAATATGCAAGCAAATCTGCTTACTGTCATTCATAAATAAATATAATTTGTATTACATGCTTGTAAACGAATAATAAATAATGATGTGTACTATTATAGGTATTGTAAGATTTTTTACTTTTGCTTTGTTCTTATTTCATTTTATTCAGAAAAGGTTCTGCTGGCAAAATGTGTTTTACTTCTAATAACAATAGCCAATTGTTTACAGTAACCATCACTGTTAAAGTAGGTCAATTTTTTTTGGTTTAAATTTTAAACATAAAAGTAAACAGAGATGAGGAATTTGACATTACTTTGCCATCTAATTTTAATTATTTTATTAGTTGTATCGTAAAAATTATAATATTACTAAGAAGAGGAATGGTGTTAAATTGCTTATTTCAATAATATAAACATAAGTAACGCGTAAAACAAAAAAAAAAGTATTTATTCATAGTTCTCTATAATAACCCCTTTGAAAATTGGCAACAACATGGCTGATTCCCGCTCATTGTCCACACTGTCCTGTATAAAGTCACTGTAAATAGGTACAAATTATGGTGACATCTATGAGAAAACTGTCAAAATAATCATGTGACTGTCGATAAAGTAGAATTCTAAGAAGATTTTATAATATTAGGTTAATGCATACGTTCGTAGCGCTTTTATTTATTTATTTTACATGAAGGCACGACAAAGCAAACAAGTTGCAGCAATAAAGAGCGCGAGCGAGATAAGACAAAGTCCGTGGAGTGTCGGCTGGCAGGATAAACACATAGTAAACATATTCTTCTCTACAGAATTTTGTATAAAGTTTTGAACAAAATATCGCTGTATGACACAGCACAGAATTTTGTAAAAACACTTTGAACAACATTTTGAACTAAATTCTCTGCCGTGCCATGTAGACCTTAATCTAAATTTTCAACAAGTTATCCATAATATCTAACAAGTGTGTAAGAAAAAGAGAGAGGCGAAATTATTTTGTTACCTAACAAAAAACAATTGTCTAGATTTGACTACAAAATGACAATCGAAAAACCCACTTTCTAACCAGGTCAGTGTAATACATAAATACGGCCTGATGAAGGCGTTCGCCCATACATATTGTAATTCAACAATAAATTTTTAACTTTGCAAGAAAGACTGTCAGTTTCCATTAACAGCAATTTTACTAAATACGAAAAAATTTAAAAATAATTTGTGCAGCTAGCACTTTTCCTTACTTTAGTAACAACAACCACAATGTCCAAACCCAAATTGTTGGTCAACGTGCATTCGGGCAGGGGCCCACCATCTTCAAAATCGCCATCAAAATCATCTCCCAGGTTTCGAGAACTCCGCTTCATGGGTGAAGATGGATCAAGCTCGTCTCCTGGTTCTACGTATTCTTGCCATGATTTTACCATGTGCTGCCTTTTTGAATAAAAGCACCATTTTTATTTCTGTCAGCATTTAAAAAACAACATACCTTCGAGATTGGCGTGCATCAACATCCAATTTCAATTTATCAAGATGATCCGCAAGGACAGAAGCCCAGTGTCTCAGCTGGTGCAGGATTCCCCATGGGGCAGTCATGGTGACTGTTAAGATGACCAATGTGTGAGGAAATGTTTCTTCATTCAAGGCAAATTTCAGGAGGTCATTGTGCCCTGAATCTCCATCTAGCACCCATACACTTAATCGGGTGTGATCTATTGCAAGGAAAGAACTAAATTAGCATGAATAAAAAAGGGATTGATTTGAAATAAGCTAATGGTAAATTATTATAAAATACAGTTTTGGAGAGGTTATGCGGCCATTTAATAAAATTCTTTCAGTTTTAATAAGTTAGAACATCAGGAAAAATTCCAATATTAAAACATGAGTACGCTTACGTTTCGCTAGAAATTTTTAGCTTCTTCAGAGACAAAAATGGCATATGAAGTTGAACATATTAAAAATTATTAAACCAAAACATGGTAATTAGTGTCAATAAATAAACCATAACAACAAACTAAGATTTGTAATTGTTAAAAGGTTTTCCTAAATAAAGTCGTAAGATATGTTGAGAGTGTGCAGACTAATTATTTTATTAGTCTGCATATTGGAATTTTTCCTTATGTTCTAACTTATTAAAACTGAAAGAATATTATTAAATGGCCGCATAACCTCTCCAAAACTGTGTTTTATTATTAGTCCGGCCAAGAAGTTTCCTTCGGTAAATTATTATCATTCGTGTGGCCGTAGTGGAGTCTGCTATCTCAATTTTCAAGCCATGCTAATGCCTCTCACTTCAACTAACGACTACCATTGTAGTAGTTGCTGGCAGCAATAGTTTTGATGTGCCCTCTGCACGGCTGTTTATAGCACTAAATGGTGACTGGCAACAGCATCATTTGGTTATACAAGCCACATAGTCTTTGTTGATGTAAAATTACCATTTAATTTTCTCAATGGCATGGTGGAAAACTTTATACTGAGTTTGTTTAGCAAGGGACTCTTAAAATTTCTCAACTAAAACCTCAACAAATTTATATTTAGTAAACTGAAATAAAAATTTAAAAAGTCAACGACTTTGGAACATCCAGCATATTACATGAAATAAAATTATATAGATCTAAACATTAATGTTTTTTTGATATTCAATGGTTTGCATAAAGTTTTATCCAAATTTGTTGTTATGCCCTCTTTTAAATAATAAAGCTAAATAATTCTAATTGTCCATTTGTTCAATAAAAGTCCATAGTTAATACAATATTCTACAATATATTGATATTTTCTACCATGTTCCAAAGTTTGATATTTTTCTACTACAATATGTGTTTCACTTGCAAAACAAATTATATTAGTGTCTTCCAAAAAGCAGTGTAGCGTGTTTGAGAAAAAGTTAATCAAATTCTCTTATCTCTCTGATTATGCACCTGCCCATTCTGTACTGATTTTACAGTCAATTATCATGATCACGGCGTTATTGAGATTGAAACTTAGCGTCTGCAGACTTTCTTCTCAAAATGAAACAATTTACGGACTTGGATGATATTAAGAAAAATGTAACTGTTGAATTGAAAACAGTGTTTTTGGACATTGTTTGCAGACCGTTTTCAAAAATGCATAGAATATTGTAATGGGATTATTAAAGTAATTGGAGAGAGCCTTTTCTGTGCTATTTAAATTCTGTGTCTTTTTATTGTACCAGTCCAGGAATTAAATTAGAATTAAACATATACAGATGTATATTTTAGTAGTTTACACTAAATTGTGGTAACCCCCTACTCTGTTTCAAGTTTCAAATAACATTACGAAGTCAATTGTTTCAATAAAGCGTAATATTAATAGATAAAGAACTTATGACTAATGTCCTGATTAGATTGTAAATACATATTAGTATGTAAACTCCTTCGCAGTGCAGTGAGGATTGCTTAGCTGTTCGATTGGAAAGTAAATATACATTTTGCATTTTAAAGAATACAATTTTAAAATGTACAACAGTAAATATAAATGGGTCTCTGACAGTAATGTCGATAATACCATGTAAGTTCACAAAAGTTTTAATAAAATGTAAAGTTTTATATTTCCTATTATTGTTTTTCTAGATACAAATGTAAGAAATCAGTAATATCTTCATATTACATTCCATACATTTGCAAATGGGAAGGCAGTGTAACTGAATACATTCAACATGTGAAAAATAAGCATGATTCAAGCTTTTTTATTATGCCAAATAAGCCTCAGATATTCCAATGGAAATTGCCATTTATGGGTGATCAAACTGATCTGGGTATATTTCAGCACAATCTAGGGCACTTTCTCTATGAAATGTATTTCATTGAAAGTTTGGAGGAAATACATTTTTCCTTAGCATATCTTAATACGCTTGAAAATAATTTTAATCTTTTCTACAAATTTCAATTGAATAAAGAAGATGGTGCCGAGAAAGTATTTGAATGTCAAGCAAATGTACAGTCTGACGATTTATCAAAGACTATTCATGAACAGACACATAAAATAATTATAAGCAAAAATATTATAATAGAATATCTTCGTCAACATAGAGTATTTCAATGGAAAATAGACATAACTCTGATTGATAATACAATACCATGTACAGCTATGTTATTTGAATAATTAATGATTTTGTGTAAAAATGTATTTATTGTCATACTTACCATCTCTGTAATCATCACGAACATCAATATATGCATATTCTAAGCCCCATCCTTTTTTTGGGTCCTCAACGCCTTGTAGCTTCGCTACCATGGTAGTTTTTCCAGATTCATTATCACCCAAAACCAACACTTGCTTGCACGATGGCAGCTTCGTGTTCCCATGATTTTGGACATCATTTAAAATAGAAGACCTGCATTTATTAAAAAGAAATTCGTTTTAACCTCAAGGGTGTGAAACGATATATTTTCATGTGTAACTTTTAACACTGTGTGAAATAAAAGATAAAAAAATAACAAGAAGGTTTTACCATAAATTTTCCTTTTCTATTACTTCGTTTTTGGGAGATTCATTGGGTTTATCTTGTAAAATTGCCATTTTAGCGATGTATATTATCGAAACCCAAAGATCACTAAAGATGACTAATTTATTGACAGTTATAAATTTGACAGCTTGTAAAATTGTCAATATTAATTGTTAGTTGGCTGTTTATTACACAAAATTCCTAAATTTATAATAAACATTTTATACACAATAGATATCGTTTTATAATACTGCTGTTGCTATTTTGTACTACTGCATTAAATTATTTATGGCAATAAAAATATCGTTTACTATTATTTAAACTTTTAAAACTTATTACCACATCATATTCTAGAGTATTTAATGTTACAGTGTTACATTCAGTTGAATTTCTGAGTATGAAAATAGCCCCACTGTAGGTGTATCGTTTACGCACGTGCGCTGGTCCGCTTCTGGGAATCTGCCCTCTGCCCAATTCTGCCTTGAGCTTCCCACTTTTTTTTAGATTTTCAACCTGAAAGCACTGCAAAAGCCGGTGCTGAATTTTGCTCTAAACTTACAGGTTGAAAATGTCGAAACCACCGTTTAAAGTTGGTAAGTTTCTAATGCGCTTTCTCAACTGTTTCAATTTTTTAATATCTAAGCAGCAACTTAATTTTTCAACACGTGCGGTAGTTTTTAAGGTTATGCCGAAATTTTCCTTATACTAGTATGTCCTAAGTTTGTCTTAAATTTTCAGCTGACCTCAAACTGGCAGAATGGGGCCGGAAAGAAATCAACCTAGCTGAAAATGAAATGCCAGGTTTGATGAGTCTTCGTAAAAAATACGGTTCTACAAAGCCCTTAAAGGGTGCACGGATTGCTGGCTGTCTCCATATGACCGTACAAACAGCTGTTCTTATTGAAACCCTCTTGGAATTAGGAGCAGAGGTTTGCAATATATTTCTATAATTTATTAATTTTTAGTTTGCCTTATTTCTTACTATATTAATATGTAGTAAATATAATATTAATAATTGCAACTATTGAAATTAATAATAATTTAATATTTGCTTATTAATTATTCCTAGTTTTTGCAATTATATCTTTTGTAATTTCTATGGGAATTTAATTTATTCATTCATTGCATGTTGCTAAGGTCACTGTGTCGCAGATATTAGCAAAAGAATAACAATATTACTCAATTGTAACAAAAGAATGTGAGATAACCTATTGACACACGATGACAACATTAAGATAAGTCTTTTGAGAGTGAAATTCTAATGACGTAGAATGGTGTTGTCACACTGTTAACAAGTATAAATGATGAAATACACTAAAATTGTAAAAATTTAAATAATGTAATATATTAAAGAATTAATCTTAGGTCCAATGGTCAAGCTGCAATATATTCAGCACTCAAGATCATGCAGCTGCCGCAATGGCAAAGCGGGGTGTACCTGTATATGCATGGAAAGGTGAAACCGATGAAGAATACATTTGGTGCATTGAGCAAACTTTAGTTTTTGCTGATGGCAAACCTCTTAATTTGATCTTAGATGACGGCGGTGATCTTACCAATTTAGTGCACACAAAATACCCTGAATATCTAAAAGAATGCAGAGGCATCAGTGAAGAAACTACCACTGGTGTGCATAACCTTTACAAAATGCACAAAGAAGGCAAGCTGACCGTACCTGCGATAAATGTAAACGATTCTGTGACAAAGGTAGGTAAAACCTTAACAGTTGAGTAGAGTTAAATAATAAAATGTAAAAAATCAAATGTGTGAATTGATTTTGTCGGTACTTCGTAATCATTTTGATATTTTAAATTGGTGATCTTCAAGCTACAAGTTGTACATTAGTAAAATACATATTAGAACCAACCAACAACACAAGCTTAAAAGAAATATAAAAGATCAATAATTAGGCATTTTAATGAAAAATCTTCCCATCTTAAAATTCTCAGTGTCATTTAGATTAGCGGTTGCCAACCATTTGGACCTCACACTTTTGAATCCCGCAGACAATTAACATGACCACCAAAATTTTCTCGTTGCCGCTGATTTAGATAATGTTTGATAAATATTTAGACTTTTATATGAAGAGACTGTTACAGGGCAGTTTGAAAAACTGCTTTAGACTATTTTTAATATTGTACCTATATTTCATATTTGGTAGAGATAAATGTGTCTAGTGGTAGCTCAGTTGGTAGAGCGCTCGCTTTCCGAGTAAAACGTCGATTCGGGCTTGGGTTTGAAACCTAAGCATTTCTATGCAGATTTATAAAAAATCTTGTCTGCAACCCACTACACACAATTTCCCAATCCGGCTTGCAACCGTGGGATCTTAAATTACAATTGCATAAATAGAAAAGTGTCTAAAAGGTGATAAACCAGTAATGAAATCTTGGTTTTGTAAGTAGTACATTCAACTTTTTCCTTTACATCGTACCACAGAGCTGTACTATTGTTGTATGAAAAAAAATTTAAATAAATGGACTAGATATAGCAACAACATTTCACAATTTGACTAACTAGGTCTGAGAAACAGTTGGTTTTTTGTTATTTTTGAGTTTTGCAAAAGTGAAATAACAGATTAGCAATTGTTTTCTAGGCCTGCTGGAATAGTGGGCGGGAAGGGGTGTATATGGTCAACTTATATTTAAATACAGTTGAACTTCCATATAATGAATTTCTCCATATAAAGAACTGTTGTGCTGTACACTGCCCTTTTACAAGAAAACACATATAAAACTTTCTAAACAGCGATGTAAAATTTCTATATAACCAATTCGTTTAACTCAAATTAAAACTTAATTTTCTAGCTATGTAATACACATCTGAGGGTGCTTTCTTAGCAGGAGTACAAGATTAAATTTACCCATCTTCAAAGAGGTCGCATTTAAAAATAAAATTCTTTTATTGAAGGAATATTGTACAAAGGTTTTTAAAATATGTGCAAACCGTCTTAAAGGGATTTCTTAAATTTGTCTAAATGTTAGTTCTAAGAGAGATTAAAGTTACATTTAATTGACATTAAAAGGCCTCACACAGCTGGTTTATCGTTACATTCTTACTTTTCGAGGGGATTCTCAAAAATTCTCAGTGGAACGACCATGAAGGGGAGACTCTATATCATTCCCCGGAAACCGTTAGAGTGAAGGAGGGGCAAAGGGCGGGGGCTAGATGGAAAAGGGGTGAAAGAAAGAGAAAGGGGAATATTATACACTACATTATTACTTTTTTTCAAACAGATTTTCCAACATGTGTCTAAATGAGGGTTCTAGCGCTCTAGGAAAGATTAAAATTCAATTTCCATATAAACTTAAAACATTGTATTCCAAATCTTTATATTTTAACTTCAATTTTGAGGGTGGATGGTTGTATATTGTTGTACAAAAAACGTCAAAATGAAAGTGATAATGTTTTAAAAAAAGACAGAAATGACTAGATATGTCAAAAAAAACTTTAAAATAATATTTACCAAAAAGTGTTACTTCTATATAACGAAATTTTCGTATATAAAAGTTTGATCGTGTCTGCAACTTTTACCCTTAAAGGTCATGAAGGTTTTTCTGTATTTCTACTCCTAAAGAAGTTATTTAGTTTCGAAGTACTGGAGCAAATGCAGATTTTGTATCCTATCTAGTAAGCTATGCATATTTTTGGAAACACAAAAATAAGCTTAAAATACAATCTTAAGTATGCAACTTTTGTCCCATTTAACCTTAGATCATTGACAACAGATTGTAAAGTGTGTTGTAAAGATAACACAGACAAACTATTTTTGTTCCTTCTCTTCCTAATACAAATAAATCATATCTACCCATCTTTCTCTGTACCCTTACGCAATCTACGCATGCGCTCACGCGTGTTGTACGGCGGGAAATTTAAATATGTAGTAAATATAACTAATATAAACCAGTGCAATTATCGCAGTCTTTTAAATCTTGCGACAAAACCATTCTTACCATTTTTCAAAATTAATTATTTGACACCTCTATAACTGTCAAATATTGCAAAAATATTGCGTTTAATGAGATATGATTGAGGAGCACTGCAAATAACGCATTTTCGCACCATTTTAGATTAAGATTAAAGATTTCAATAACACAAAACGTTTCCACATTTGCAGATTATGCGCTGTTGTTGTTCCTTTTCTCACTGACAGTTTAATTTGTGTAATTCTCGCCATACGTTAACAGCAACTGGGCGAGCGCCAATATTGGAAAGGGTACAAGTGAAACAACATTATTGGATGTCATGCAACGGCAAAAGAGACAGCTAAAAAAAAGTTTGTTGGCATCCTTATAACAGTGACGTACCTAGTTTCTTATGGAGTAGTATTATCCATGTAAATGTGTATGATCTAAGCATTTAACATACCTTCTATCTTTTTTTGTTTTGAAAATGTCTGTAATATCGAACACAACTGAAATATTTGCCTGTTTTATTACTTTTCAACAGTATTTTTACGGTCCCTTCCTTGATGATATAGCGGGTGTCCTGAAAATAAAGAGACACAGTTTAAATACTGAAGTGGGATCGATTAAACCAAACATACCTTAGTACAAAACTGCTTCCTTAAGAAGTTTCGCGTCTTATGGCCGGTTCTAACATCCCCGAAGGGGAGGGAGGACCATCGACCGTCGATGCCCCGTACTTATGCGAACACATTGAGCCCGCGACCGACCCGCTGTGATGACGTGGACACGTGCTGGGCGTCGATTGAGTTTCAACTTTGGACGTCCCTAGCGGCCGAACGATACGAGCTACGAGAAAGTGCCATCAGGAATTGTTGTCCTCGGCGAGACCACCAACATATCCGGACTATAAATCGCAAAATTTTTCGAAAGCCTTCTTTTTTTCAATCGTCAATCGTCTGTCATTTTTTTCTGGATGAGTATTTTTTAATGAAACTCAAGTATCAGACGCAGAATTAAAATACCTTTCAGATGAGGTGTCACTCGACACGATTGCCATTTAAAAAATAGTTCAAGATGGCGCCTAGTGGCCATTTTGAAAGTTATAAAATTTAAATATGGGCTAGAAAGTAGTATTTAGCCTCCCATTAAAGCAAGCAAAATTTTGTGATGAAATATGAAGTCGTTCAAAAGTTAGTAGGGGGAGGACATTTTACGACCGCACTGCATATTGTAGAGGGCGCTGGCAGCTGATTTTTTTCCTATCTTAAATACTAATAAATAGAAACTTTAAGAACAAATTAAATACACTCAATAAATTCAATAACAATTTGGCAAATCAATACATTGGTTTAATATTGTTAAACTGACAGATAGCAACTTGAAAATATGTAAAAAATGCTTTAAGTTAATATACTGAAATGCTTAGATGCGTTTTTCTTGAAACCTGTACATTTTATCGACATGAAATAAGTATGTACACCTTTTTTATCTAAAATAACTTCTGTATCATAAACTGCCTATAAAAACAAAAATCTTAAGAAAAAAAAAGTCAGATGAAAAAATCAACCGACAGCGCCCTCTACAATATGCAGTAATGCTTTTACGTTTAGAATGTTCAGGTTCCTCTTAAGTGGATGTATACCAATTTTTAGCTTGATTTGCCATTTTGTTGAAATATACCCAATGCTAAAAATATTTTTTTCTTTAAGGCGCCATAACTTCCTAAGGAAGTTTTGCACTAATGTTTGGTTTAATAGGTCCCATTTGATCTCATCAAGCTGTGTCCCAATACTTTCACGACACCCTGCATATGAAACTCCTTATTAATAATAAAATTTCATTTTCAGAGTAAATTCGACAACTTGTATGGTTGCAGGGAATCCCTTATTGATGGAATAAAGCGTGCTACAGACATAATGTTGGCCGGAAAAGTGTGTGTGGTAGCAGGATACGGGGATGTAGGCAAAGGTTGCGCGCAGTCGCTGAGGGCCTTTGGCGGACGAGTAATCATCACTGAAATAGATCCTATTACCGCCCTCCAAGCAGCTATGGAAGGCTACGAAGTGACCACCATGGACGAAGCCAGCAAAGAAGGGCAAATATTTGTGACAACAACCGGCTGCAAAGACATCATCGTAGGTGAACACTTCCTCAACATGCACAACGACAGTATTGTGTGCAATATAGGCCATTTCGATTGCGAAATCGATGTTTCTTGGCTAGAAAAGAACGCAAAAAATAAGGTCAATATTAAGCCACAAGTTGACCGTTACCAGCTGTCTAATGGGAACCATGTAATAATACTTGCCCAAGGCAGATTAGTGAATCTGGGCTGTGCCATGGGACATCCTTCTTTTGTTATGTCCAACTCTTTCACCAATCAAGTATTGGCACAAATCGAATTGTGGACAAAGCCAAACGAGTACACCATTGGAGTTCATATGCTACCAAAGAAACTAGATGAGGAAGTGGCCGCATTGCATTTAGATCATCTGGGAGTTAAGTTAACAAAGCTGACAGCAGAGCAAGCAAAATATTTAGGGATAGCAGCAAGCGGACCATACAAACCAGATTATTATCGTTATTAATTTTTGTGTCTTTTTTGAGGTTATGTACTTAGCATCTTGGAAGAACTTAGCTCAGTGCAAAATAAAACGGCGTTTATAAAAAGTTACAACTTTATTTATTTTAATATCACAATTCAACATGATTAACATGTTCAGTCATGGAGATGTACAAAATGTAATATAAAATTGTACAAAAACCATTTGTTTGTTAAAAAAACCTATAAATCTCAACATTGCATACAATGCAAATTTTTTTTGTAAATGCACAAATGGCAGTGCAATAGTCACATGTGCACGTACAAATCATCACTAACATCACTTCTTATCCACTAATTGTGCATTTGCATTCTTTTTTTTTTAAATCTTATTACAGCAGCGGTAAATTTGGAAACTAAGTTTTTAAATAGCAAACGTTTTCATCCATACTATGTATGTTTTTGTATCACCCAATTTTCTAACTTAATAATAGCAAAAACATAAAAGCTATTAAATTTTAGCATTCCGTTGATAAATTTTGTAAATTTATGTCTTTCAAAATTTATGGCAAGACTAACATAAAATTCACAATCCAAACTCAAAACCAATCGAATTAAAGCATATTTGCAAACTTATCAATTTATCCGCATCAATAAACATAAAAACCCCATGATAGAAATTCTTTACAATCTTGTGCAGTATCGATTAATTAGCCAAGAAATAATTAAGCCAAGCTAATTGAATTAAGCAAATGCACATAGAATGTAAATTACATAATTACTGATATGTACCGAAAATTAAAAATAAATACTGGATGACATGTGAATAAGTACTTAAACTACAGAGGCCGTTCTTTTGTCGTACATTAACCTTGAAACTAACAAACGAAAAAGGACCCCTGAAATGTGTTTGAAAGATCTTGTATCAAACAGTTTCAAGGCCAGCACTTTTTAGCATCTCCTTTAGCCTGGAAATTTCTTCATCTTTCTCTGCCAATTGAGACCGTAATTCTTGAACTAATTCGGATTCACTTACATCTACCGTGATTCGTTGTAGTAAAGTGCTAGCGTCGGGCCGGTCACCCGGATGCCTGGTGACTAATTGGCCGATCACATTCGTTAACTGGGGCTGCTGTACGGGGAGATGTGCTGGGAGGTTCCCTTTACGTAGCTCGGTGATTGAATGGACGCGTTCCATGTCGGTGCGGAACGTCTCCACTAGCTCCAAGAGGACAATGCCAAGCGAATACATATCACTCTGTAAAAATGTTGCAATAATGAAATAAAATTGGAAGTAAAAGTGAATACACAAAGGATAAAATGGAAAATTTTTGTATGCAAAACCTTCTTGAATTTATACAAGCAATAAAAAAAAAGAAACATTCAAATAAGATAACACAAAACGTGCCTTTCTTTTTTAGTTTAGTTTTCCTTAGAAATAAATATATTAAATCTTGTCCTTTTTTTGTCTACAAATTTCTCTGTGATACTCTTTCTCCGCTTCCTTTCCGTTCCGCTGCCCTGTACACATCTTTTATGACCTTTTAAATATAATTCCCCTATAGTTCCCCTAATTGTTTTTCATTTCCTGTAAAAATTCATTTTGAGTATTTATTCGTCTCTTTCCATTTTAAGGTTTATCTTCAGTTTTTATACGACTTAGTAAATATTATGTGTCTGTTGTCTGCCTGTCTTTTGCTCTTTCATTATCTTAACATTTTTGTTTCATTGTTTTTAGAGATATAATATGAAAGTCCATTAACCTCTCTTTGTCATTTTCCTTTCTTTTTATAATTTTTAATTCGTTTCTTTAATTACTTTCCCATACCTTATAGGTATAGGGTAAGTATTGAAATCATGAAAATTTTCGAAATCGAGATTTTAACGGATATATCCGTTTTGGGTCTCTAGGAACCCAAAAAAGTGGTTTTTAAAAAATGTCTGTCTGTGGGTGGGTA
>JABXWE010024330.1:0-13734 GCA_014611495.1 Limonius californicus | reverse complement strand
CTGTATGACACGGCACAGAATTTTGTAAAAAATTTATTCACAAAATGTTGTACAAAATTCTGTAAAACGAATTAGGTACACGGCACAGAATATTGTTCAAACTATTGTTAAACATTTTGAACATAATTTTGATACAAAATTCTGTAAAACACGTACACAATTGTGTCTGTGAGCATCTACCCTATGTCTTTACCATTCTCACTTAATACCCCTTTCACTGCTTTTCCTGCACTTACATCCTGTATTTTGTGGCACTGGTACACTAAATATTCTATTGTTTCTACCCCTTCCCCTCACAGCCTACATACTTTTTTTTTCATATTTTCTTACCATTTTCTTCATTTCTACAACTAAATCTTGCTATTATTTTAGTTGCTCTTTTTCTTTGTTTTTAAATATTTATGTAATTCGAATGGCGTGCTGCTTGTGCTGCTATACTGTTCCTGCATTTGTATTTCTTCATATCTCGTTCGCAACTCTTCTCTTATTTGTTCCTGTTTTTGGCAAAATCTGTGTTAAATAACCATTTTTCGGTAGTAGACTCTTTATTTCTTCTCTTATTTTATTTAAACTTTCTTTTACTTCTTTATTTTCATTTCTTCTTATTGCCTTCCAGCATTCTGTTAGCATTACATTCTCTGTTGTTTCTTTTATTTTCTCTTCATATTTTACTGCCTTCGCTCTTCTATTCTTAATTTTCTTCTTTTCATTTCCTTTAACATAAGTTCAATTCCAGTAGTCAGTTTAAATACTTTATGTACCATTTTTCTACCTCTTCCCTCTCTTCCCAGACTGATATTTCTGCTCCACACATGACTATACTTTTTACTATTGTATCGAATAACATTTACTTCCATTTAAAGATTTCTTCAAATTGTCTCCTGCCTATACTCCATAATTGTTTAATGGCCTTCATATCGTTACCTGTCGTCCCTATTTAATGTTTTTCTGGTCCATTATTACTTTCGAATGTGTGCCCTAGATATTTTATTTCTTTTACTTCTTCTAATTCTTTATCGTACCTAATCAATTTTTCCTCATTCTCTCTTCCTGCTTTGCTAAAAACGAAAATCTTAGCTTTTTCCACATTTAATTCCGTTTTGTTTTCTTTCAACTAATATCGTTGGAATTGTGCTATCATGTCCGAGTTTTCGCTTGTTCTTTCTGCATTCCTTGTTCCTGTTTTCCATTTCCGTGTTTTTTTGTTCTTTAACTATAGTTTCTTTGATCTTCTCTTTTCTATATTCTGGTTATAGGTATATCTTTATGCTAACTTTTATCCATATATTTCTGTTTATCCTTATATACTCTTCCAAATCTGCGGCCTTTTTTTCTATTTCTGCTGCTAGCTGTATTGTTATTGGTTGGTGATCTGATTCTGTTCTCTCTCCTATTTCTAGATTTTTATATTTTGTAACCTTGAGTAGTTGATTATTGTATAGTCTATTACGGACTCCTCTTGTTCCTATATTTGTGTTTTCTCCCTCTTCGGCTCCGCGTATGTTACCATTTAAAATATTCCATCCTCTTGCATAAGCAATATTCCTCCTTCTGTATTTTGTAATTTGTCTTTGGATTTTCTCTTTCCTTCATCTTTACCCTCACTTATTATTCTCCCACTCTTGCATTGAAATCTCCACAAATTAGAAATTTATCCTCTGGTTTTTTATTTATTTGTTCTTCTATCTTGTCTATAATGATTTCTTTGCCTTTGTTACTATATATTATTACTGTTCTTCGCAGTTCTCGCTTGACTTTCAATATTCTTTCCTGTATTCTTTCTTGTTGAGCTGGTTCGCTTTCTTCTACTTCGTATTCTTGAATTTCCTTTTTATTATTCCTCTTTTTTATTTTCCCTTGACGCAAATTGATATTTCCAGTTGAAGTTTTCTGGTAATTGTTGCTTTATTTTTGCCCAGCCAAGTTTCGGTAAGTCCTATTAGTTCCTATCTGTTTAAATATTCCCAGCAATTTTCTTCTATATTTTTTATTCCTGCTATGTTCCAAAAAATCGCTTTTATTTGCGGTTCACCATTGCCGTGCTTTGTCTTATCTTCAGCTTTTTTCACATTTACTCTTATACCTTTATCTATTTTTTTTACATTCTTCTACATCCTTTGTTATTCCATAATCATGTAGACTTGATTCATTGTGGTCGTCATGAGTTTTGTAATAATACTAGCCACACCTAATTACTTTGAAAGTCTTAGGCCTGTATGAGACGGAACAGAATTTTGTACAAAATTATGTCTGCGAGCATGCGCAAATAGCGGCAAATTACGTTGACATCTGTGAGAAAACTATCAAAATAATCTCATGACCGACGATAAAGTAGAATTTTAACAAGATTTTATAATATTAGATTAATGCATAAGTTCATAGCGCTTCTATTTATAAAACAAGCTGCAGCAGTAAAGAACGCGAGCGAGATAAGAGAAAGTGCGCGGGGTGTCGGCCGGCGGGGTAAACACGAGGTAAATATTTACCTCTCTGCCCTCTGTGATTGTTAATAAATACTAAAAATTGCTCGTTCGCGCATCGATGCGGCACCGACTTTGTATAAAATTCTGTAGGTTTTAGAACATTAGTTTCGACCTCAACGTGTAATATAACCTCAAAATATAACTTACACTAACCGCAATGCGGTACATAGGCTCAAAATATGTAACGTATGACATAACCTCAAAAAAATCACTGTATAGAAGCTTCACTACATATAATTCATGTTTAAATACCCAATTAATCTCATACATTTGATATTCAGCAACATTTTAAGCGATATTTTTGCTATGAAACTGAAAATGTATTAAACTGTGAAAGAATAAATTAAGAATAATTTTTCATTATCTGTACAGAGGCAATATTAATTTCTATCAAATTTGCGAACAAATTTATTTTTATACAAATAAAATTTTCTTGGAAAATCACAAATTAGAGAAATTATTTCATAATCCGGTCAAAATTTTATGTCTGTTGGCTAATGTGGTAAAAGCTTGAAAGAAAAACATCACAATGTGGAGGTTTTACATCATAATTTTACATGAAATTAAATCTGAAAGTCAAGATCCTCTCAATAATATCATTATATACAAAAAATGGGGGTTCGACTATATAATGTACACCGACTTCAGTGTATTACATAACTTCAAAATATAACATAACCTCTTACACTTAAATGGAAATAAAACATACAAATAGTCTAACCTTTTAAGATGTAACATCATGTACGCCAGAGTGTCCCGGTTAGGTTGGGGCAATTCAGAAATAATCTGATACAGAGTGGGAGCTACATCCATCTGGTCGTTGGCCTCCACAGCCCTGACAAAATCGAACCAACGTGCGTGGGTAACGAGGGGCTCATGCAGAGAACGGAGAAAATCTTTCACAGTTCCACACACAACGTGTATGTCTATCTGATTCAAGCAGGGGGCGCCCTTTCCCTTCAGAAATTTCTCCTGCAAATTAGCAATTGAAAATTATACCCTTATACAAGGTGTTCACTAAGTTAGATAACTTGTAACTACCCGATTTGTTGAGGATAAAGCAACAATTAAACATTATTTTCATACATACAGAGCGCTCTTAATATTTTGGAACCACAGAACTTCGTGCCAGCACAAAGTTGGACGTTCTGTATAAACCGCACATACCTTTAGGGCTTTGACGTCCCGCTCTGATCCCGGAATTCTATAGATGCCGACCTCGTTGAGGCCCCTATTTTCTATCTCGTTCACACAATGGACCACAAGCGCAGGGACCATCGGCGATATAGTGGAGGTGTAATCACCAATTACGCCCTAAAAATTGTACAAATACCCAGTGGGTCTTCGAAAAAAATTTTACCAAGAAACGTACCAACATGCCCCGTTGTGTCGGCGTATTCACAAGTGGAATGCAAGGCAACGGCAGGCTGTCTTTGCATTCTGGGTGGCAAATGGCACGGCAATCCTTACACTTATAGACGGTCTTCCCGAAGCGAATCCGTTTATCGCACGGCCCACACGTTTCCGGCATCACTACAGTCTTGGTTTGGAACGAATGCTGCCGCAGGTTGCCCCGGCCCCCATTGCGGGGGCTGTTGCGTTGCCACAAATCGTAAATGAGGCGTTCCGGTGGTGCACTGGGAGTCAACTCCGTGAACCCTGGTCCAGAAGGTTCGGGAGGTACCGATTCAATAATGGAAGTGGCTGTAATAGGACCATCTTTGCCCAAGGTCAGTGTCGTTGTGGCTCTGACCGTATCAACTGCATTGATTTCAACGACTTTGTTACTACCAGAACGTCGCTTCTTGACGGCGGGTTCGCCTGCAAGATCAGTGCTGGGTCGGTGTTTCTTCCATGTTTTACCACTCTGCAAAGCGGACGTGTCCAAATCATCTTCGGATCGCGAATAACTAAAGTCTGATAACAGGGATCCTGGAAACGAAATCAATTTAAAAACGTTGAATGGGGTTGAAAAGTATAAAAGAAAACAGAAAAGGACGAATGACAGCTATGAACGAAATCAAAGATAAAATGAAAAAAAGCAATAAACAGATAATAAGGTAAAAAATGGTCTCAAAGAGGAAATGTTAATGAAATAGGCAACATGAAAAAGGAAAAAGGTATTCTATTGTACGAGGAAGGTTCATTAATTATTGTCCATAACATATAATGCATTAACCGACAGATGAATAATTATTTTTCTAGATAGTTGCAGGTACCTTATAAAAGTTATACATTTAATATTACCGTGGTGCGGGCGATATTGTTGAAATGGAAAAATTTGAGGCAAGAGCTACAATAAAATGCCTTTTGTAAGAAGGGTTTATCACCGCAGGAAATTTATAATGACACGTCCAGAATGTTGGATGATTGTATCTCACCATATCAAGTAATTAAGACTTCATGCCGCGATTTCAAATTAGGCAGGAAATCTTATCAACATGCACCAGGTGCTGGACAACCAAAAACTGTTGTCACTCAAGAAAATATTGATTTGGTCCATTATAGGGTACTGAGTGAGAGAAGAATTACGGTCAAATATATTGCTGAGACGTACGGCTTTTCCATTGGAAACGTTGGGAAACTCTTGCACAAGGAATGAGGAAAAAATCTGCACAAGATGGATTCCGAAAATGTTGTCACTCGATCAGAAACGGGCCAAGTTTCTACTGCGAGCAATTTGAGACTAATGGACACGAATTTGGATGGATTTGTAACTGTAGATGCCACATGAGTCGTTCACTTTGTAACGAAGATTCCGGGAAGCAACCGTTCCAGCATTTGATAATTAAATGTTAGGTCGCTTTAAGTGCCTGAACGAGGCGTCTGCGGCATTGCAAGTGGAGTTGTAAATTGTTTTCACCCACGCACTCATCATCGCGTTCAAACACACTCTGGAGAAACGCGCAACGAAAGGAAACCTTATATATACAGGATCCTCGCATAAATTTGTTAACTTGGAGTCGAGCTCCATCCGAGAATAGAATTACCAGTCCGCCAGAGAAAAAAGCAAACCGAAGTTGAGCCGCCAAAATATTCTGTCCGTGAGAATATTCCAGGCCGTTGGAGAATTCCATAAAATCCGCGTACCTGTACGGTGTTGCATTTATTCATTTTGTGGAACACTTCGCCGTTGGGGTTACCTTGATTGATATCCAGCAGATTATGCCAGTTAGTGTCAATCAGGTTAACAGACCAGAGAAATAAGAGATTAGACGTCTTATAAGCCGTCCAGGCCAGGCTTATTTGACCTTCGATTTCCATATTTTCCCGTAATTGGGAATTTCCGAACTAATTTAACAATATGTTATAGTCGGTCAGGCCAGATTGTACGTATTTTTAAAATTAGGCATTAAGAATTTTAAATACCTACCGTACAGTGTTTGTTTTATTGTTACAATATCCTCCGAAACATTTAAATTCATTCACCGGCGAAATTACGAATCCAAGAACTTTTCCCTGTATCTGGATTTAACAAAACGTTCGTTGACCCAGCAAGGACACGCTGCCCAAGCGGAATCAATTAAACGATACGCGTGCCAGGTAACAACTTAATCTAATAGCTGTGTGAACACTGAAAAGGTTCACATTAGTCGTTTCGAGATACATTCTGTTAAACGTATTTAAACTAACTGCCAGGTGGCAACCAATTTTATTTGTTTATGTAAATACAGGACACACATGCTGCGCGCGGCCCACAGCTGGAACGCAATCTACGTCGGCCAGTGAACCGCCTCCTGATCCCATCCAGGGGCGTACCGACCGGGATTTTGAATACATTATTATTTTATTTATTACACCAGAATCGAACATATTTTGCTTTTATTGTAACATTTAAATATAATAAATCCTGTTATAACCATTATAGTCTCTCCGCATATTATTACGAACTTCTGGCTCTGAACTAAAACCAGACAACCGTCCACCACGTGGGCGGACCGTTACAACTTTGGTGCCGCATCAAAAGGGCAAAGTATGGAATTCCCCGCCCCCTTGAAAGTATCGTGTGACTTCATCGACCGGAAAGATAATGGCAAGTGTTTTGGGCTTCTGAAGAAGTTCTTCTTGTTGTTCGTAAAGTTCATGAAGCTATAAAGCAAAAAAAGCGCGAAGAATTGCAACGCGGCGTTCTGTTCCACCAAGACAACGCTCCACTCACATGATCTGTTTTTATGGCTGCTATACACAATGCTGGATTTGAACGACTAGAACAACCCCCATATTCCACATATCTAGCCCCCAGTGACTTTCACCTGTTGCCCAAATGAATAGAACAATTTCGGGGAACTCGTTTTTCGGACGCTGAAGAGGTGATGGCTGCTGTGAATGAGTGGTTTGCAATGCAGGACAAAGAGTATCTTTTAAAGGCTTTGAAGCTCCACATCATCGTTATACTTTATTAACGTCTTAGAAGATTATGTTGTGAAACAAAGTTGTTTCGAATGTCTAAGTCATTTGCGTCTATATCAGGGACAATAAATGATAAACCACCCTCGTATAGTAAACCTCCAATAAACGACCACCTTTGGTTTGTTAAAAAAAAAGGTCTTTTGTAGGAGTGGTCTCTTTAGAAGTTTTAATCTTTTTTTGAGACAGTTGCGCATTAGCGAAGGTGGCAGGGTGAGGCAGGAGCGCATTTGCATCATATCTTTCAAGCAACAAACTCCCATCCAAACAACTAATGTTTCTTCACAGAGTATACACCCATCGCATTTGAGCGACCGCACAATTAGTTGGGACCTAAACGCGTCTATGTCCCTCCTATGGTTCATCTCACGTAGCTTTACCGGTAAAAGATTACAATTTACACGTAGGAGATATTTGACCCGCCCACCCATCGTACCGGTGGTTCTCAAACAGTTATTAGTTCAGACATAATAGTAAAAGTTTATTCTTTTCCGTTATATGTATTACAAACCAAATCGTCTCGGCGCTACAACTAAAAAGTACTAATTGTCATAGCTCAATTTTTAGAAAGAAATTTTATAGGGAATTTCATCAACATATTTTTTTTAATATAGGAAAAGAGATTCAATAATAAGCACTAATTTTTGTCAGATTAAGTATTATGGCTATTGGCATTTTCAAATAGAACTTAAGTGTGTTGATATTTTTGAAAACAACTCATTCGTGGATAGTAGGAATAGGAAATAGGCAAATAAGTAAAATAATGATTATGGAATAACAAAGGATGTAGAAGAATGCAAAAAAGAGTGTAACGTGTGATTTCTGACGCATAGTGTATATCAAAAGTGTATTCCCATTACAGCGGTTTGGACGGCATACTTCGGGTTTTCGAATTCAAAAATTGGTTCTCGTATGGAGTTCTGCGCATCGATCGTGAACTTTCGATTCTCGGACTGCGGAAGTTGGATTAAAAGGAGAACGTATTCAATTCTCAAGGAGTGCAGACTTGAATTTTGATTAAGGTCGTTACGACTCGGAAGATTCTTCCAATTTTCAAGTGATTAGGGGAAACTTAAACACAGTAGAGTGATAGTACATTTTCCCCGGGAGAAATCCTAATATAGTGCACTCTTGGAGAGTTTTTCTTCTGCCAATTTAACATCGTATGACAGTTGAATTTATTTAGGCATCAAACAGCAGCCGGAAGAGTGGAAACATCCGGAAACTCATTCGAATTTAAAACGACGTGGGAAAATCCGCGAGACCGATAATTCCAGTGCAGGGACATTTTTATCGGCGTTGCATGGGTTGAGTAGCAGGTGTGTGAAGCGAGTCCATTGTGTGAGGACAATCTACGTTCAAGGTCTGTTAGCCAACTTTTTAACTTTCATGCATTGGGTTGATAATTCCACGAAATTTCGAGAATCATCAGAAGACGAATATCTACAACTCGTTTTATTTGCGTAGGCATATTTATGTTGAAATATAATAAATACTCGACTATTTTTTTATTAAGTTCAATATTTTATTTGGAAAATTCTTGTTCACATTATAATAACTTTATGTACTCTGAGAACTTGTTAAATGGTCTGCAGATTACGAGATTAAATTTCTGATTTAAAGTTCAAAAGCAAGGGGGAATTTTGCGTAAGTTTATAATTATCCGTGCGCATATACCATTAATTTTGGGTAATTAATCTAGTTATTGCGTATACGAGGCCTCGCGATACCGTAGATACTAGACGGGAATTCGGTGGTTTGGTTGATATTTTTAGAAGTAGATTAATGCTTCCTAAGTTTAAACTTGATCTACGCATTATTGTTTTCCCTAGAAATT
The DNA here is from genome assembly GCA_014611495.1 of Limonius californicus. Lineage (NCBI taxonomy): Eukaryota > Metazoa > Arthropoda > Insecta > Coleoptera > Elateridae > Limonius > Limonius californicus. Next base: position 5,007 of record JABXWE010024330.1, on the reverse strand, counting down.
TTGGTTCAGCTCTGTATAAAAATTAAATCAGAGATAGTAACGTACTGTGGTCCGTTCATTTTGTTAATGAATGTAAATTTATGTACATATGTGCAACTTGGGGTTGTGATCCTGATTTTTTTCATGCTTCATTCATTAGTGGCAAATTGTTTTGTCAAGATCTGTATATACTTTTGCTTGTATTGATTAACTATTTTACTCGATTATTATATTTTGGAAATCTGTCAATTACGATTGTGTTTTATTCTGTCTTGAAAAATAAGTTTAGTTAGTATTACCAAGCAAGGTAAGTTCGCATCCAGGAAGGTTCCTGTTTAAGTTATCTTCGAGGAGGAAAGGGTTTTTTTTAAACAGGTGGAGCCTAGGCTTAGGTCGAACCACCCTTCTTCGACTGCAGCTAGTCGAACCCTTGTCCTTGATACCTGGACCTTGCTTAGAAATTTGATGCTTTGCTAGCTTGTAGTGTGTAAAACTACTTTTGTTGTCGCCGTCGATTAACTAGGCGTCACAAGAGATAAAGATATAAGTGTAAATGTGAAAAAAGCTGAAGATAAGACAAAACACGGCAATGGCGAACAAGGAAGAAAAGCGATTTTCTGGAACATAGCAGGAATAAAAAATGAAGAAAATTTCTGAGAATATTTAAACAGATAGGAAATAATAGGACTTAAAAACTTGGCACAAAACTGCAACTATAAATGTCAATTTGCATCAAAGGGAAATAAAAAAGAAGGGAAAATTACTGGAATAAAAAAAAATTCAAGAATACCAGGTAGAAGAAAGCGAACAAACCCAAAAAGAAGGAGCACAGGAAAGAATATTGAAAGTCAAGCGAGAACTGCGAAGAACAGTAATAATATATAGTAACAAAGACAAAGAAATCGTTATAGACAAGATAGAAGAACAAATAAATAAAAAACCAAAGGATAAATTTCTAATTTGTGGAGATTTTAATGCAAGAGTGGGAGTCTGGGGAATAATAAGTGAGGGTAAAGATGAAGAAAAGAGAAAATCCAAAGACAAATTACAAAATACAGAAGGACGAATATTGCTACAATTTATACAAGATATTGGAATATTTTAAATGGTAACATACGCGGAGCCGAAGATGGAGAAAACACAGATTATAGGAACAAGAGGAGTCAGTAATAGACTATGGAATAACCAACTACTCAAGGTTACAAAATATAAAAATCTAGAAATAGGAGAGAGCACCGAATCAGATCACCAACCAACAACAATACAATTAGCAGTAAAATTAGAAAAAAAGGTCACAGATTTGGAAGAGCATACAAGAATAAACAGAAATATATGGACAAAAGTTAGCATAAAGATATATAAGGAGAATATGGAAAAGAGAAGGTCAAAGAAAATATAGTTAAAGAACAAAAAATAATACGGAAATGGAAAACAGGAAAAAATATATGGTGGGAAAAGGAATGTAGAAAGAAGAAGCAAAAAGTCTGACATGATAGCACAATTCCAACGATATTTGAAAGAAAACAAAACGGAATTAAATGTGAAAAAAGCTAAGATTTTCGTTTCTAGAAAAGCAGGAAGAGAGAATGAGGAAAAATTGATTGGGTACGATAAAGAATTAGAAGAAGTAAAAGAAATAAAATATCTAGGGCACACATTTGAAAGTAATAATGAACCAGAAAAACATTAAAGAGGGACGACAGCTAACGATATAAAGGATATTAAACAATTATGGAGTATAGGCAGGAGACAACTTGAAGAAATCTTTAAATGGAGGTAAATGCTATTCGATACAATAGTAAAAAGTATAATCATGTGTGGAGCAGAAATATCAGTCTGGGAAGAGGTAGATCACAGATTTGGAAGAGCATATAAGGCCTGTATGACACGGCACTGAATTTTATACAGAAATTTGGTCAAATTTTTGTACAAAATTTATTCACAAAATGTTGTACAATATTCTGTAATACATGTATCATACGGAACAGAATTTTGTACAAAATTCTGTCTAGTCTAAGAGCATGTGTAAATAAGTTCAAATTACGGTGACATCTGTGAACAAACTGTCAAAATAATCATGTGACTGTCGATAAAGTAGAATTCTAACAAGATTTTATAATATTAGGTTAATGCATAAGTTCGTAGCGCTTTTATTTATTTATTTTACATGAACGCACGACAAAGGAAATAAGTTGCAGCAATAAAAACCGCGAGCGAGATGAGAGAAAGTGCGTGGAGTGTCGGCGGGCGGGGTAAACATATTCTTCTCTGCCCTCTGTGATTGTTAATAAACACTAAAAATTGCTCGTTTGCGCATCGATGCGACGCCGACTTTGTACAAAATTCTGTAGGTTTTAGAACATGAATCTACAGAATTTTGTACAAAGTTTTGCTGTATGACACGACACAGAATTTTTTAAAAACACTGGTCAAAATTCTGAATAAAATTATGTACAAAATTCTGTCATGTAAGGATAAACGAACATATATGGACAGAAGATAGCATAAAGATATATAAGGAGATATGGAAAAGATTGGTGTTAGAAATAAAGGAGTAGACGAAGCAATGCACAAGCTCATAGGGAAAATCAAAGAAAATATGGTTCAAGAACAAATAACACGGAAATGGAAAACAGGAAAATATATATGGTGGGACAAGAAAATGCAGAAAGAAAAAGCAAAAAATCGGACAACAATTAAGAAGATGGTAAAAGAAGAGAAAGTACTTACATATAAGAAGAGAAATACAAAGAATTATGTAAAGAAAAGAAAAAATATAAATTATTTTTGTAAACTCAACTGATTACAAGCTGTAAAGTAACAATAATAATAAATACTACATAATATTTTTACAAACAGCCCGTCTATTTATTAAGGGTTATAAATAAAATCTCTTACCTGTCGTGTTAACCTCTTGAATTGCACTAAGCTGAGGCATCCTCTGTGTCGGTGCATTGAAATCAAACTCGGCTTGATTGGTGTTATTCAGAAATGCCAGTTGTTGGCGTGTTTCATCAGATAATGGATTACGGTCATTATTGAACAGCAAATTAACCACACGGGCGATTTTAACCTCCTAAAGCCGTAAACTTAAAAAAACTTCAACGGTACATCCCAAATAACTCACCAAATTGTCCCGTTCCTCCTCAAACTTATATGCCTTCTTCTTCTCCTGATCCAGCAGCTTCCTAGCAATCCCCAACTTGCACTCGATGTCACGATAGTCGTGTGTCCTCTTGTCCAGTTCAACTCGAAGGCGTTGGCACTCCTCCACGGCCATGCGCCAGTGGCCGTTCAGTTCTTTGACTTGCTCCACAAAATCTAAGAACTTGACTGCTACGTCGTCGCATTGTTGCTGTCGCATACACCGCATCAATTCATCGAATTCCGCGACAATGCTCAAGTCGTCACTGTTGCAGGAGCCAGTGGCCGAAGATCCTCCATTGTCACTGCTTTTGGTGCTTTCCTCGCTGTCCGACATCTCCCTACCCGCCGGGGTGAAATATTCGGAATCAAGTTTAGTTAGACCTGGCGTTTGGTACGATTTCGGGGTTTTAAAATGGGTAAGAGGTGTGGCGGTTGGTTTCTTAGGAGTGTAGTAACCTCTGTTTTCATTCATTTTAAATTTTGGTTCACTAATTCACCGATCACTATGTATATTATGTGATAACTATTTGTAAGATTATATAATAATAAGTTCTGCGCAAACGGAACTAAACTACCTTACATTGAAATCTATATAAACTATTGTTTGCTAGTACATTTTCAAACCGGAATGAACGTTAAAATTTTAAATACAAACGGTTGCTCGCTGGTGACAAACGAATGTTGACGACTATTACCGAAGCAAGCTTGTATCAGTGATCTCAAACATTTTATTTATTAGGGTATGTAAAGCGTAAAATACAATATAAATGCAACAATATTATACGCTGACATAGTTATTATAAATTTTTTCAGAATTATTATTGACAAAATATGCTGTACATAGGCTATATCTCATTAAAATCTTTTTCTCGTTCAAACTGTACCTGTTTGTGATTACTGGAATTTCTAAGTCCCATTCTGTTAAAACGTTGCATTGAATAAACTTTAATTCCATTGGGTAAAAATTTCACAATATAAACAACGTCTAAACAAATACAGAAATAAAGGTCAACCGACCTAAAATTACGACAATTGATATAAATATACAAACACTTGGCGGGCCTCCACAACACGACATTTTAACAAAGACTACTAAAATATACGAAAAAATACTTGAAATAGAATTAAAATTAAAAACATGTAGGTATCTATTTATCTTAATCAAATTCGAATTATAATTCAGTAGATTACATAAAACCAACAACAAACAATATGATCGATCGTAGCTATAGCACAATTTGTATTTGCAAATTTCGGACATACTACGTGATCGAACGTAATATTCTATTGACATTATAACCGAAGAAAATGGTCCACATTGGGTCAAGGAGATACCTGCGAGAATCGTAAAGCCGGCTACACACATAACTGGATACTTGACCCGTATGTTTGCACAAATTTATTGTACAATTATACATGAGCATGTGCATAATAATATTGCACAAGTATTTTGGCTGAATCTAGGAAAAAATACCCCCGAAACAATACCCCGGAAAAAATACCCCTGGGAAAAAATACCCCCGGAAAAAATACCCCCAGAAAAAATACTCCTTGGAAAAAATACCCCTGGAAAAAATACGCCTGTTGAAAATACTTGTTGGTATTTTCATTTTATATTGTCTTGTGATAATCCTACATTAGCAACAAGATTTGACAAAGAAAGCTTCTAAACATATTATTTTATTATTTTACTTGTACATTAGAAAACTACAAATTATATACAGAAGTAATAGCAGTGTTGGGTAAGTTACTCTAAGAAAGTAACTAAGTAAGTTAATCAGTTACTCGGCAAAAAAGTAACTAAGTAAGTTACTAAGTTACAGAATTATAAAAGTAACTTGAATAAGTTACTAAGTTACCACAAAGTAACTCGTTATTTTT